>JAPMUY010002012.1:0-199132 GCA_026901105.3 Galaxias olidus | reverse complement strand
CTGCCTCTCTGGTTCCAGAGCATCTCTCCATCTCCCCCTGCCTCCCGAGTTCCAGAGCATCTCTCCATCCCCCCCTTGCCTCTCTAGTTCCAGAGCATCTCTCCATCTCCCCCTGCCTCTCTAGTTCCAGAGCATCTCTCCATCTCCCCCTGCCTCTCTGGTTCCAGAGCATCTCTCCATCTCCCCCTGCCTCTCTAGTTCCAGAGCATCTCTCCGTCTCTACATGCCTCCTTGGTTCCAGAGAATCTCTCCATCTCCCCCTGCCTGCCTGGTGCCACACACCAACGGGAGGCAGCCTCCCTGACTCTTGCCAGTCTAAGCTCCGGCTACCATCGCAAACACACACACACACACACACACACACACAGACACAGCCACACACCACAACACGATCACTGCGTGAAACATCTCGTTTCATTTGTGAAGTTGTGCGTGCCTGTCACACGTTTTGACAGCGCAAAAGCCATGTCGGGCCTTACGTAACGTCACAGACATGGCTGGCTGCTCAATGGAGAAGGAGAGAGGAAGTAGGGAGCGCTTTCAGGGGATCCACAGCGGGGGACGTGCGACATTGTTCCCCGTTTCACACCTTCTCGCCCTGCTCCCTTTTAACATCTGCCCCCACCTCCGCTATCACGCTAGCCGTCAAATGTGTGTGTGTGTGTGTGTGTGTGTGTGTGTGTGTGTGTGTGTGCGTGTGTGTGTGCGTGTAGGCGGAGTGCTCATGACTGAATGTGTGGGATCGAATATACCTGTAAGATTTGTGTGCATGACGTGGCGTGTGTGTGTGTGTGTGCGTGTGAGAGCGGTAGGGTCACACCTCGGCCCGGCTGTCACCGGAGTCTCACCAGGGCAGAAGGACAGCCGTCTCCCGGTTCTGACCGGCAACGATCCCCTCACCCAGGTCTATCTACAACAGTAAATACACACCAAATACATTCACCACCTGGACGGTCTCTGGACCGTCTGTAAGCTGTGGACGTGGCCGTGGCCTACAGCTCCATGGGTGCTAGTCTCGTCTAGTGTCCTCCACTTTGTGCCTCTCGCCTGTCTCCCTGCCAGGCTCCCTGCCTCGTGAGCTGTCCGTGGTCCTGAAAGACTACACCAGGTACCTCCAGCGTGCTCCTGTGCTGCTCTCCGTGGTGCTGAATCCAAGGCGCGGGCGACCTCCCTCCATGCCCACATGTCCGCCTAGCTGGCCTTCACCTGGCTCAGACTAGGCCTAGGACAGTACAGCCCACCCTGACAAGGCCAAGGCTGCCCCAGGCACATGCAGGGGGCCTCAGCCTGGCAATGAAACAATGCTGATGCCCTCTCTGTTCCCCCTAATGTGTTACGTAACAGCACCGATGGGAGGCCTGGGCTCCCAGACTTTCCCCCCTTTTTTCCCTCTTTTCCGGAGTGCTTTTCCTCTAATGTTGTGTGTGTGTGTGTGTGTGTGTGTGTGTGTGTGTATGCGTGTGTGTTGGGGGGAGAGGGGCGGTAGTTTGAGCACACTGTGTTCCTCCACAAAAAGAAAAGAGGAAGTGCAAATCGCAGAGGAAGCCTGAAAGGGTCGAAACGTTCACACACTCTGTCTGGCCTCGAGTCTCGAGTCAGTCACGTGCATGAGTGTGTGTGTGTGTGTGTGTGTGTGTGTGTCTGTGTGTGTGTGTGTGTGTGTGTCTGTGTGTGTGTGTGTGTGTGTCCATGCGGTGTAGGTTCACTGCCATCAGTGCATAAAGTCAGCTGTACGTTGCGCAGGAGGGAAAAGGTCACGCAAGCAGCTTAGCCCGTATCGAGAACACAATTAGCATTGATTGCGGCCGGTCAATGCCATGGGGGGCCCTGTAGCTCAACTCCCAAATTTCCCCACAAGTTCATCTCAACGTTTACTGCTCCACAGGTTGACAACTTCATCTCATGACAAAGGTGGAAAAACAAAATGTCGCTGTTTGCTCCGTGTGCCGGTAAACCACTAAAGCAACAACGCTAACCCTGACGGAAATTGAGCAGCGGCGCCAAGCGGTGAAACACCTTTACGCTGCCGCCACTTTTCCTGTCAAATCCGAGGACTGTTCGGGATGAGACGTGGCTAACGTGGAACCTGTGAGCCAGTCAAAGACGCAAAGGAGCCGGCACAAAGTTCACCACAAACCCCCTCCGTCAGACTCCCTCACTCCTCGTGACTGCCTGACTTCAACGGGCGCCACAGACATTCCTAAACGACCGCTTCCCCATACTACATCCGACCGTCAAGAGACTCCATCACCAAACCGGTAGGCTCATCCAGGAGAAGGGATGCATTTTGATTGGGGAGAATTCCTCCGGATGAAGCCTCAGCCGACGTCCAAGCAGAGAGCTCGGAGTCTTTTCGCTGCTGACGTAACGCGTCGTGCCAGGCACACCGATCACATCCAAGTTAGTGGCGAGAGGGGCGGGTTATTCAAGTGGGCCGGTTAGGGGCTGTGCTTGTTGGATGAGGGGACCAAGTTCCAGTGCCTCCTTGGGTCTGCCAAGAGGCTAATGTCCCATAGGGGGGATTATTCCACTTGAGTGCTGTCCCGGATATATCACGGCAGGGAGCTTCAAACGAAAGAGCAGATCCAACCACGCCACACTGAATTGTCATCACGTATTTTTAAGACAGATGAGTTTGTCTGACTGAAAATGGCATTTTTTTTTGCAACAACACCTAGAGCTGGTTGTCTTTTTTTTGTTGTTTAATGCCTGCAATGCCTGCAATATCTGGAATAAAATTGCTATGCCCAAATGGATCTGCATTCACAATAGTCTTGCACAATAAGGCGCACAGCGTAAAAGGTGATCCACCACAGTGTAAAGGAAAGCCACTGCTCCTGAAAGAGCCTCTCTCATTTAATTCAGTCGATGATGACTGAGCTCCCTAACATTGGCCTGTCCTTGTTCCCCCCGCTTCCAGGAGTGGGCGTGACTCGCAAGCCGACTGATTGGCTCTCTTATACGCTGCCTCCAGCCCCCCAACCCCCCCCACCCCCATTCCATCGCCTAGGCAACATTGATTCCCAATCCCATTACGGGGCCCCCGGTTGGGTTGGGGGGTGAAGGGGGGGGGGGGGGGGGGGGCTGGTGACAGGCTGCTGTTATGAGCTATGTGTACCACTGTGACGAGGGGACGACAGCTGCCTGCCTGAGCCGAGACCGCGGTCCTCCGCGTGGCCTCTTTTGGCTCTCCTGGTCAACATCTTCTGGTCAACGTCTCGCTGGGAATTGTATCTCATACACTGTGGGTGGAAGCGAGATCCTATGGCGTTTCTCAGTGGGGGAGGGGGTTCCTCGCCCCCCCTCGACTTCGCCCGCCAGCCTCCCGACACGGAGCCGAACGCTTGGGACACGGCGCCGCCAGGGGAACGGCCGGGGCGTACCGTTCGGACGCGGGCGCGGACGCCCGGGAGAGAGCGAGAGACCGCCATGCTCGCCGCGTCACCCGTACTCCTCCGGGGCTCGAGCCGTGGTGCATCGCCTCCCCTCCAGAAACACGGCCGTCACGCCGCGGTGGCTTTACGTAACGTGGGGCCCCGACGCCCCTCTCCCGAGCCAGCATGCGGGAGAGGGGCGGTACGGAGGATGGCACTGCTCGCGCTCTGCTCCGGTCTGCGTGCCGAGCGGCTTCTGGCCCCTCCCGTACACCAGCGGGCCCTCCCAATGGGGGACGAGGGCCGCCACGCCAAAGCAGAAATGGAGAAAACAAAACCAAAAAGGATGAAAGAGGATAAAAAGGGACCCATGGAGAGAGAGAGAGGGAGGGAGGGAGAGAGAGAGAGAGAGAGAGAGAGAGAGAGAGAGAGAGAGAGAGAGAGAGAGAGAGAGAGAGAGAGAGAGAGAGAGAGAGAGAGAGAGCTAACCCCCGCTTTGCTGCAGGGTCCAGATAGCTTTAGCCCGTTTGGCTGTGTCATTTGTATGCTGAGCACACAGTGGCCGGCGCGGCGCCACACTCGGTCCTTGTTTACGCCACAGCGCTCAGTTATTCATGCACTGCTCAAACACCCCCCCTATCACCCCCCCCCCCCCCCCCCATGTCCTAAACTATCCGCTTAGCTCACCCCCTGCTTTCATCCTGCTCTCTCCCTTCCCAGGGTCCAAGCCCCGCAGCAGCAACACCTGAGCTTCTCTCCCGCGCTCCACTATGTGTAGGGGTTCTCAGTGGAACCCGCGAAAAGGCAACTCTGCCACTGTCCCTGGGACCAGCGGCTCACAGAGTCAGAGAGGGACAGCTCCAATGTCGCTCACCTACCACATGCGCCAGCGCAAAAGTGTGCGTCACACACGAATAGACACATACACACTTGCGGTGGTGTGTATCTGGGTTAGCATTGTGAGCTTGTGCGTACATTTCCACTGCGGACCGAGTGGAGACACAGCTGTCATCCCTATGCGCCGTTCAGGGCTACAAAAACAAGGGCATTGGAATGAAATTAATTAATATAACAGTATAAAGTATTATTGTCATATTGGTAATATTGAGGTATAGCAACAAATGACAAACACACCCTGACTGCAAAGATTGTACATTTGGGTAGATGTGGTGGGTATACAATGAATGACTATGCTAAATTGGAGCCCTAATGACTATATTACAGTCGTTAGCGGCTCATCAATTGTAAGCCTACTAATTCACCCGAATATGTACATCGAAATAAGCACAGACAACGCAAGGTAGCCCATTTTTCAGCCTGTTTGGTCAACCCCTTACCCCCTTACCTGTGTCAAAATGGGAGCTGAAGGCAAAACTTGGATTAAAAAACGCTGAAGACATGACAATCACATGGAGCGTAAATAACATCCTCTTCATTGGATTCGAAATCTGATGCCGAATACAGCTATTATATATGCGATTCAGGAAAATGGGATTCATAGATTGTCACGATGGCTACTTTCGCTCACTACATTCTCTGTCCTTGACACCTTAGGGCGCGCAAAACATATTTGCTCCACAATTATTGAATTAACAAACAGACGTTTTCATCTTGACCATTATCTTGGAAATTCGAGAACCGTAACAATTAGGCTACTTGTTCAAAAACAGCTGATTTCTTCAACACTTGGTCGTTGCAAGTGTGGTCACTTGTCAAGCGCATATTTGATATTTACATCGTTTTCATTATAGTCTAGACTGCACCAATGCTTTGGCAATCCTCCAGTTCCATTTTTTTCAAAGTGACCCATTACCTTCTTTGAAACGTTCTGAAAGACAACATACGCAGAATGACTTAACGACACACGCATTTCTGTGCATTAGGCTGTGCATTCTCGAAACATTTTCGCTTTGGCACAAACGGAGAAGCGACATCTTGCAAAGGTATCCTGTTGGAATCTCAATTACTCCGCTCTCCTGAATCTGAAGCAAGGGGAGGGGGATTGGGAGTGCAGTGACTAGCTGACGAGGATTGCGAAACCAAACACCGCATTCTCTCATTGCTACCTGTGGACAGCATAGAATAATATAGGCAAATATTATTATTTTTAACTGTGTATGCTGGCATCATGCATTTCTGCAAGTAATTAAAAACGAATTAGGCCTATCCTATGAATAAGTATACGATTTGTGGATATTTCTTAGAGGTTTGACATATTGCTCTTGAAAAGTTGGGAGGCTGAACTAAACATCTATTTTTCTTTAGATAGGGAACAAACATACACGCAAGAAGACACTGTTCCTCCTTGTAATAAAAACCTAGACTCTATGCACACCCAGTATTCAGTTGGATTTCCAGAACCCCCCCCCTCTCTCTCTTGCAGATTGACGGTGTTTTCAATACAGTGTGTTTTTCTGTCGCATCTTGACAGCAGAAGCCATGTGATGCTGAGTGTATGTTTTACAGTGTTCTCATCTATTACTGACAGGGAAACCCCTGACGTTGTTTGCTATGGAGGACGGCCCTCTGCTGGTCAGTATGTGCGTTGTTATCAGTCCCAGTTCAGCAGTGATCCATCTTGTCCTTCCATCAAACAAACCCACTAAAGAGGCTATTCAGTTTTTTTTCTCTGGTACTACAGCGATTAGCCTTTGACCCTTTTGAAATCTGTGGTGAATTCTGTTGAGGGGAAGTAATATAGAGACAGCGGCTGTCTAATGAAGACTCTGAAGCAAGAAGCAAGAGCTATGTATGCCATCATGGAATTTCTCACGTTTCATTGCCGATTTTGGCAGGATGGGTTTGTATAGATCACCCATTGAAGTCCTCTGATTATCTTATGCCTTCATGCTTACAACCCCACACCAGTAGACAACATTTGAGCTCTGAATACATCTTTAAAACAGTGACACTCGGTGGTGGCCCATTAGGAAATCCAATCATAGCTTGCTGTGTTTGGCTAGTGAGAGTCAAACAGCCCTGAATTGACCGGGCACTGTACCATTGGGAGCTTAGGGACTAAACATACACCTAAAATTGAGCAGTTTCATGGTTGTTAGTTTACATACCGTCCCTGATCAGTGGAGCATCGATAAGTTTAATCCTGGTTTCTTCCTCAGGATACACCTGCTGGCCTCCTCTTCATATTAATAGCTTTATGCAAATGATGATGTTAGCTAGCTGCTCTGGGGAGGGGCACGGGCTGTGTCTGTCTGAATGCACACCACTAGTTGTCAAAGGGGATGAGCTAAATCTGATTACTCATCACCTAACACGCATATTTCATATAGTAAATTAGACCTATTAAATGTGTTAGTGTCTTATTTGCATGACCGGCAGGTGTGTTTGGCTTGAATGAGAAAAAAAAGTTGACTGATCAAGCAGCTCAACACAGGTTTCACTGTGACACAGTGACCAGTTTTGAAACTGAATCAACCAGTCTGTTATCCATAGTGAACACAATACCATCTCAACCATCTGTCACTTTAAAGCTAGACCATAAAGGCAGTTAGTCCCTCCCCTTTAGAGTTTTATAAGGAGGGTCAAACAGCCCATCCTCTCCTCACACTCCATCTCTGCTCATCTCTCAGCTGGACAGTAAGGAACGCTCTCAACACACACTGTGACAACATGCTGGGGACTCACTGCACTCTCATCACTGCTCTACCATATAACTGTCCAGCTGAGAGATGAGCAGAGATGGAATATGAAGAGAGGAGAGGCTGCAGGACCCTCCTATAAGAACACTGGTGGGGGAGGAGTTGGGGCGGAGTCTGAGTGAACAATTGAAATGTTCTTACATCAGATAATTTCAACAAGACTTCCTGCCAGTTTTAAGAATTTGACATTTAACAGCGGAATAAACCTGTTTATTCCAACAGTCAGAGTACTCATCATATCTGGTACGGCTATAGGCTTTAGAAACACCTTGCCCTGCAGTGACTGTACGGACATAAGACGTCTGGGTCAACAATATCCCTTCATGGACACCTGTTAACACACAAATAAACATTAACAGCATGGTGTATCAAGGTATTAAGAACAATGTGAAACGCTTAAAATGTACATATTTCAACTAACATTCTAGAACAGGGAAAAGAGTGCTGCGAGTCCCCAGGATGATGTCAGTGTGTGGTGTTCCTTCCTATCCAGCTGAGAGATGAGTGGAGTATGATATGATATGATATGAATACCATATTTTGCGATGTAACATAGCTTCATTCAAACAGTACATTTTCATAATGTCTTATATACTGTAAGTATATTATATCTACACATTAAGTAGAGATAGCTTTAATATTGTCCTGGAAGATTGTATTTTATAGTGAGCAAGATTTTTGACAAACATTTTACTTTTAATAGTTTGAATTATCTTATGACATTGCATTAAGACAACCCTGCTTAAATTCTGATCTATTATTATCGATTCTGTTCTGTATGTTCCTCTGTCTGTCTGTCTGTCTGTCTGTCTGTCATGAATCTGTTTCAAATGGAGATATCTCTACACCAGTTTTTAAATAAATGTTTGCTTCCTAACGCAAATGGGAATTATGTTATTGAGATATAATTCACAATGTAGCATTGCTTTATTCAAACACTATACTTTCATCATGTCTTATTTTATATCTACACAGTAAATTCAGAAAGCTTTAATATTTTCCTATTATTATTTGCATCATGTCCTTTTTCAGTGGAGCGTTGATTACTGGCTTTCTCATCTTGTCCCCAGGACACATCTGCTAACCTCTTCTTCATATTAGAAGCCTTATGCAAAAATAACATTTGTCTGTCTGCTCTTTGGACTGGGAGTGACTGTTCATGTCTGACTGCACACCTTTGGTTCTAAAGAAAACTAAACTAAAGCTGATGAATCATCATTTTATAATAATAACTATGTTGTGGGTTGGCCTGGTTTGATATGATGTTCAATTGTGAATAGCTGAAGTTGCATTAGTAAAAGAGAGGAATTGCAAGAAAAGAATCTCAGCCGTCTATTACAGTCAGACATATGACAGCTCTGTCAGTGAACACACATCACAGTGATTTACTCCATGACAGAAAACCTCCTCAAACAATACCATAAAATGTATGCTTTCAAGTCCTCCGATAAAAACTAAATATAAAGTCATTAATTGCTCATTTAATTTCAAGAACAATAACATATATGTCTTATTAACTTACATAGGGGGACTTACAGGATGTTCAAATAAATTTTGGAGGTATGATTATTTAGCAAAAACTGTACATCTGATTATGACAACATCTATAACGAACATCTAAAATGAACTACATAATCTATACAATATCAGGGCATTTAGAATTTGAATAACAAAAACTATACGGCAGTGTGAACATTTAACATTATACAAGTGACAGAATACATTGTGGAATATAATGAGTGGCCAGAAGTCAGGGTTTGCACTATTTCAGTCCTATTCAGTGTCCTGTCTCTGTCAGCCTACAAACATGCTGTTATACCCATGGTTCTGTCTCAACCTGTAACATGAGCACCAAGATACATTCAGAACACATAATTTCCTCTTAAGGAAAAGGGGGTTCTTACACTAATCCTGTATCATGTAAGTTAATGGAATAAACGCTACTCATTTGCTCTGAACAGCAGAGAAAAGCATGTACTGTGTATTAATCAAAAAATGTAAAGACTCCCTCCAATCCTACTGAAATCTCCACTACTCAACCTTAACTCCACTCATCTCTCAGCTGGATAGGAAGGAACACCACACACTGACATCATCCTGGGGACTCGCTGCACTCTTTTCCTGTTCTAGAATGTTAGTAGAAATATGTACATTTTAAGCGTTTCACATTGTTCTTAATACCTTGAAACACCATGCTGTTAATGTTTATTTGTGTTTAGCAGGTGTCCATGAAGGGATATTGTTGACCCAGACGTCTTATGTCCGTACAGTCACTGCAGGGCAAGGTGTTTCTAAAAACCTATAGCCGTACCAGACATGATGAGTACTCTGGCTGTTGGAATAAACAGGTTTATTCCACTGTTAAATGTCAAATTCTTAAAACTGCCGGGAAGTCTTGTTGAAATTATCTGATGTAAGAACATTTCAATTGTTCACTCAGACTCCGCCCCAACTCCTCCCCCACCAGTGTTCTTATAGGAGGGTCCTGCATCCTCTCCTCTCCACACACTCCATCTCTGCTCATCTCTCAGCTGGACAGTAAGGAACGCTCTCAACACACACTGTGACAACATGCTGGGGACTCTCTGCACTCTCATCACTGCTCTAACATGTGAGGAGGTTGACAGACTGGAGCTTTGACTTCATGTTGGATTCATCAGCCTGTAAGTTTCTGTTGACTCCATGTGATCTTGTTGTTTCCCAGGTGTGAGTGGTGTGACTGGGTTGACACAGAAGCCTCCTGTTGTGACGGTGAGGAGAGGAGAGACAGCCACCATGGACTGTAACCTGGGGACTGTTACTGATAGTGCTGCTCGTTGGTATAAACAGGTTCCAGGAGGAGTCCCTCAACATGTATTGAGGTGGCGTCATGATTGGAGCTCTGTTTACTATGGCTCTGGTTTCTCCTCTCCTAAATTCACATCCAATCATCAGTCAACAGCAGATTATCGTTTGATCATCAATACTGTGGAGGAAAGAGACTCTGCAGAATATTACTGTAATACATGGGACGATACTGTTAAGGATTTTGTTTCACAGTGATTTACACCATGACAAAAACCTCCTCACCAACATATAGTCTCACTTCTTCTTTTCTGGTCCTCTGACAGTAAAGGAACACAGACCCCCTCAAAAATACACAACTCTGCCTTCACAGCAGAACTACTATTTGTAAAACATGTTTCTTATATTAAGTCTGATAGCAGTGTCCTTTAGCTTCTCCTCTACTTATACCTTAACCCTGTTCATCTCTCAGCTGGATGGTAATGAACACCACATTATTTTCTGGTCCTCTGACAGTAAAGGAATACAGACCCTCTCAATTCTACACAATGTTGCATTTAGCAGTAAACCTACTATTTTAATAACATGTTTATTATAATAAATCATTGATTCAGTGTCCTGTAGCCTCATTTCTACTCAAACCTTAACCCTGTTCATCTCTCAACTGAATGGTAAGGAACACCACAGATTATGTAGGGATGACTCTCTTAACTCTCATTCCCATTCTGTAATATAAGTAGATAAATGCACATGTCAAATCTTTAATATTCTTCATCAAACCTAGATACTCCATTGTGTTAATGTTTATTGGTGACAGGTGTCCATGGAGGGATTGTGTTGACCCAGAAGCCTGATGTCCATACAGTCACTGCAGAGCAGGATGCCACTATGGAATGTACCATCAAGCACATCAAGCACCTAGTAGAGAGAGACTCTTCATAAGAGAGAGACTCTGCAGTTTGTTACTGTATCACATATTATGATTATATCATAGTGAATCTACTGAAGTGATCTACATCATGAAATCCCTCCAACTGTGGATCTTTTATTGGACAAGGACAACATCTGCCGTTAGTATTGCAAACCTTTTTCTCGATTAGCTGTCAATGAAAGGAACAGTGGATTATTTTGCTGTATCAATTTCAAGGACAAAAGTTTATGGAATACAAACAACAAATCAGTGGAACTATTTCTGAAGAGAGTGCGTAAAAGTGGTTGTATTTGTTGTGAAACTGAATTGTCTGCAGTGGATGTTTCAGTTCCACTCCCATCAGTTGTAAGAGTGGGGAGGTTTTTGTACGACCATGTATACAAACTGAATCACTGTGGTATTCGGACAAGGCACCAAGCTGATTGTTGCTGGTAAGTAATAGTCTAATAATATATTAATTAACAACTTTATGGTGAGTTCAGTTGTTTGCACCTATAGGAAGCTTGAAAAAAGTTATACAGGAATTTTACAAATGTAAATTTATATTGTCATTTTTTTGCCTCACACAATATGTTGTGTGAGAAATGTGTGAGGTTAATTTGTTCATGACTAGGGATCACATCAGTTCAAAATGACACACACTAAAAACACATCAAAATCTGCTTGAACAGCTTGTTTTTTTTAAATAAATGTTTGCATCCTTTCGCAAATGGGAATTATGTTGTTGAGATATAATTCACAATGTAGCATAGCTTTATTCAAACAGTACTTTCATCATGTCTTATTTTATATCTACACAGTAAATTCAGAAAGCTTTAATATTTTCCTAAACATGATGGAAGATTGCAGTTTACTGAGCGCAAGATTGTTGGCCATTACTCTTGTTATTTAAACTGTTCATTGTTAGAAATATCTTGTGTATGTTCTTGCATTAAGACAAACATGGTTCAATTCATATATTTTCTAATCAATTCCCATATCCATTCTTTCATGTATGAACCTGTTTCAGATGGAGACATTTCTACACCAGCTGTGACCCTTTTACCCCCATCCAGTGATGATCTCAAGTCAGTCAGTGTGTCTCTGCTCTGCCTGGGTGATAAACTGTCTGTAACATCCAAAGGGATGGTGGACATCAGCTGGACATCCAACGGGACCATAGTGACTGGAGACGTCTTCACCAGTCCTGCAGAGGAGACACCTGACCAAACCTTCAAAGTCAGCAGTTATTTAACCATTGCCTCTGAAGAGTGGGACAAAGACACTGTCTATTCATGTAGAGTGTCTTTTGGCTCGACCTTTGCTGAGAAGGAAATCAGAAAGACTAGCTGCAATTTATGAGTCATTTGCCGTAAGTGTGAATTGCTCAAAGTCTGTGGAGTGAATTCTTCTCATTGCTCTCTTTTAAAGGAGTGCTTTATTTGGCTTTGCTTGTAGCGATGGCTTGAAAAGCACAGATAAGAAATGAAAAAAATATGAAATATAAGAACTGTTATCAATGTTTTTGAGATGACATCAGCAATTATCAATGACGGACATGTAATGAACACCCTGTGCTCTGTGTTTGTGTTTTCTGTAACCTGAGTTTGATCCAATTTTATATTATTTTGGATAAACATCATTAAAATAAATATCAGCAAATAGTTTCTTTCCTAATTATTTTTATTTTGCTTCTACCGGGGTTTATAATTATAATGTGTATTTGGGTATATCACTTGGAAATGGAGGGGGTGGGGCTCAAACACTCCAGCTCTCTGTTTGAAACTTCTGGAGATGTCTTGTGTTCAATTAAACAAAACGTCTGGGAAAGAAGTAGCCCATTGGAAAACCCAAGTGAGATCATTCAAACAGAACAGAAAAACAACAGATTTTTCAAAGGTGGCATTTTTACAAACTTACACCAGGGGTCAACATTGTACACAAAACATCTCAAAGTAACTGCAGGGGGGATTTTCTCATTTTCTTCTTCAACACAGATACCCATAACAGAAAGTTTCATAGTTGCTTATTTGCATCATGTCCTTATTCAGTGGAGCGTTGATTACTGGCTTTCTCGTCTTGTCCCCAGGACACATCTGCTAGTCTCTTCTTATTATTACTGTAACTGCCTTATGCAAAAACAACATTTGTCTATCTGCTCTCTGGACTGGGACTCTGACTGTCCATGTCTGACTGCACACATTTGGTTCTAAAGAAAACTAAACTAAAGCTGATGAATCATCATTTCAAATAATAATAACTATGTGGTAGCTGGACCTAGTTTGATATGATGTTCAATTGTGAATAGCTGAAGTTGCATTAGTAAAAGAGAGGAATTGCAAGAAAAGAATCTCAGCCGTCTATTACAGTCAGACATATGAAAGCTCTGTCAGTGAACACACATCACAGTGATTTACTCCATGACAGAAAACCTCCTCATACAATACCATAAAATGTATGCTTTCAAGTCCTCCGATAAAAACTAAATATAATGTAATTAATTGCTAATTTAATTTCAAGAACAATAACATATATGTCTTATTAGCTTACATAGGGGGACTTACAGGATGTTCAAGTACATTTTGGAGGACTCGCTGCACTCTTTTCCCTGTTCTAGAATGTTAGTTAAAAAATGTTCATTTTAAGCGTTTCACATTGTTCTTAATACCTTGATACACCATGCTGTTAATGTTTATTTGTGTGTTGACAGGTGTCCATGAAGGGATATTGTTGACCCAGATGACTTTTGTCCATATAGTCACTGCAGGGCAAGGTGTTTCTAAAGCCTATAGCCATACCAGATATGATGAGTACTCTGGCTGTTGGTATAAACAGGTCTATTCCGCTGTTAAATGTCATATTCTTAAAACTGGCGGGAAGTCTTGTTGCAATTATCTGATGTAAAAACATTTCAATTGTTCAGTCAGACTCCGCCCCACCTCCTCCCCCACCAGTGTTCTTATAGGAGGGTCCTGCATCCTCTCTTCTCCTCACACTCCATCTCTGCTCATCTCTCAGCTGGACAGTAAGGAACGCTCTCAACACACACTGTGACAACATGCTGGGGACTCTCTGCACTCTCATCACTGCTCTAACATGTGAGGAGGCTGACAGACTGGAGCTTTGACTTCATGTTGGATTCATCAGCCTGTATGTTTCTGTTGACTCCATGTGATCTTGTTGTTTCCCAGGTGTGAGTGGTGTGACTGTGGTGACACAGAAGCCTCCTGTTGTGACGGTGAGGAGAGGAGAGACGGCCACCATGGACTGTAACCTGGGGACTGTTACTAATAGCGCTGCTCGTTGGTATAAACAGGTTCCAGGAGGAGTCCCTCAATATGTACTGAAGTGGCATCATGGTTACAGCTCTGTTTACTATGGCCCTGGTTTCTCCTCTCCTAAATTCACATCGAATCATCAGTCTCAATCAGATTATCGTTTGATCATCAATAATGTGGAGGAAGGAGACTCTGCAGTCTATTACTGTCACACATATGACAGCTCTGTTAAGGTAAACGTATCACAGTGATTTACACTATGACAAAAACCTCCTCACCAAAATATAGTCTCACTTCTTCTTTTCTGGTCCTCTGACAGTAAAGGTATACAGACCCCCTCTATACTACACAATTTCGCCTTTTGGAGCAAACCTACAATTTTTATAACCTGCTTTTTATATTTAATCTGATAGCAGTTTCCTGTAGCCTCTCCTCTACTCAAATCTTATCCCTGCTCATCTCTCATCTGAATGGGAATGAACACCAGACACTGTAGGAGACTCTGAACTCTCATCCCAGTTATGTAATATAAGTAGATATAATAATTTTCAAACCTTTCATATTCTTCCTAAAACCTAGATACGCCATTCTGTTCATATTTATTGGTGACAGGTGTCTATGGAGGGATTGTGTTGACCTAGAAGCCTGATGTCCATACAGTCACTGCAGAGCAGGATTCCACCATGGAATGTACCATCAAGCACATCAAACACCTTGCAGAGAGAGACTACATAAGAGAGAGACTTTGCAGTTTGCTACTGTAACACATATTATGTTTATGTCATGGAGAACCTATTGAAGAAATATACATCATGAAGAAACTCGAACTTTTGATCTTTCTTTGAGAAGAACAACACCATACTGCAGCCAGTCATTCAATCCATTTTCTGGATTATCTGACAATGAAAGCAACAGTGGATTATTTTTGCTATTTTAATTTGAAGGACAAAACGTTTATGGAACACAACATGAAATCAGTGGAACTATTTCTTAAGAGAGTGTGTGAAGGTAATTGTATTTGTTGTGATTCTGAATTCTCTGCAGTGGATGTTTCAGTTCCACTTCCATCAGTTGTAAGAGCGGGGAGGTTTTTGAACGACCATGTTTACAAACTGAATCACCGTGGCATTCGGACAAGGCACCAAGCTGATTGTTGCTGGTAAGTAATAGTCAAATTGTATATTAATTTACAACTTTATGGTGAGTTCAGTTGATTGCACCTAAAGGAAGCTTGAGAAAAGTTATACTGGAATTTTACAAATATAAATATATATTGCAATTTTTTTTGCCTCACACAATATGTTGTGTGAGAAATGTGTGAGGTTAATTTGTTCATGACTAGGGATCACATCAGTTCAAAATGACACACACTACAAACACATCAAAATCTGCTTTTACAAAATGTATGTTTCTTGATAATCCCAGGAAAGGTTTGATTGAGATTTAAGTAAACCTTCATTTATACCTAAAAAAACAATTAATCTTATCAGGAATATTCTATACTAATCAATCCCTTTAATTGACTTTCAAAAACTTACTTCAATAGCTTGTTTTTTTTTAATAAATGTTTGCATCCTTTCACAAATGGGAATTATGTTGTTGAGATATAATTCACAATGTAGCATAGCTTTATCTTACAAATCCTTGATACACCATTCTGTTAATGCTTATTGTTGACAGGTTTGAGGGATTGTGTTGACCCAGAAACCTGTATGTCCATACAATCACTGCAGAGCAGGATGCCACAATGGAATGTACCATCAAGCACATCAAGCACCTAGTAGAGAGAGACTCTGCATGAGAGAGAGACTCTGCATAAAGGTTATAAGTGTATTCCGTCATAGAGATCTTTTTAAGTGACATACACATGAAAACTTTGGATCTTACTTTTGGATTTTATTGCTGTTTCAATTTGATGGATTAAAATTACACGGTTTACAGACAATATTCACTGGAATGTTTCTCAAGAGAGAGCGTGAAAGTGGTAATGTTTATTGTGAAACTGAATTGTCTGCAGTGGATGTTTCAGTTCCACTCCCATCAGTTGTAAGAGTGGGGAGGTTTTTGTACGACCATGTATACAAACTGAATCACTGTGGTATTCGGACAAGGCACCAAGCTGATTGTGACAGGTGAGCAACCTTTCAATTATAACTAATTATGAATGATCAATGTTATGTTTTGTCCTGGGAAAGATATGCTTACATGTTTTTAGTATTTTGCTCTAAAACAGGATCAACAATAACAATATGTGTAAATAAATTGTACTCATTTTATATGTCTCATTTAAATGTATTGAAGCACATTTTTTGGGATTGTTATTGTTGATACTGGTTGTTTCATTTCATTTGAATTGTTTTGCACCATTTCATACAATGACAAATTTTCTCAATGTTCTGAAAATGTATAATTGATAGTTCGACTTGTGAATTCAATCTTAAATAAATATGATATTTTAACATGGTCATTGTTCAAGGTCAGCTCTAACAGTTTCTTTCCAATCCGTTTTCATGCATGAAGTTAACTTCAATTTGATTTAAACATTGTTCATTGTACAACCTCAAGACTCCACTTTTACATGCTTTAATTGGCAAAAAAATTTGTTCTTTTTTTTGAACAGCTTTTCATATTGTTAGCATTTTGAATGTACTTTTCTGGTTTAGTTCTTGTTCTAATATTTTTGACGCACGTTGTAACCATTTGAAAAAGAAATGGTATACACATACAGTTTTCCAATCTGAAGCAATGAGACAGCATGTTTTTTATTCTATTTAGTAATTGGTGTAATCTGCTTGCCTCATATTAGAAATATATATTTTAAAAAACACCATTGACTGTGTTAATGATGAATATCAAAGGCCAAGTCAGAATATCCTTTATTTAACATTAAAACTTCACATTGAAATTCAATTTGTTTCTGTATGTGTTTTGCTATGTTATTTGACTTCCAGGATCTACCCTCCCTCCTCCTGTCCTGACCATCTTGCCCCCGTCCAGTGAGGACCTGAAGTCCAGCAGTTCCACTCTGGTGTGTCTTGCCAACCAGATGTCCATGGGCTTTGCAGACGTCAGCTGGATGGAAAATGGGAGTCCAGTCACCAGTGGGGTCTATACAAGCACCGCTGTACAGCAGGCAGCTGACAACAGCTTCCAGATCAGCAGCCTCCTGACCATTGAGACTGCCGACTGGAACCAGGACAACGAGTACACGTGTAAAGTCTCTTTGGGTTCTGGATCGTCTGAGAAACGGATCAGAAAATCTGCCTGTGGCCTTGAAGAATAGCAACAGGCAGCAAAAGTCTCTATATGATGTGTGCCACATTTAATGTCTTTGTTGTTAGTTCATTAGAAGCTTTGACAAAATGTCATGTGTAGTTTACTCTCCAAAATATATACATAATAATTCTTTAATGCATTTAATGACATTTGATGTAAGACTTTTTCCATACTCCTATAGTACATTAATGCAGTAAAATAATTGCTTGAGCTCTTCTTACGTTTTTGCCATAATTTAATAATAAATCGGCAGATGAATGAGATTTGTTTGTTTACTTTAAAAGAATACTCTATCTGTGATACAAATAAATGATGGAAACGGAGACTCAACTAACAGACCACAGCAACCCCTCGACCTGTTGTATCGGCTCACTGCTAGGAGACTCCCAATTACACAGATTCACCCATGCATGTACATCACCAATACGTTTAAAGGAGGTGTCAAGAAAATGGTGATAAGGTTGCTAACAGCACTACAGTTACTAGAGATAAAATAACGTTTGTGAGGGACATTTTCCAAAGGTTGGATTACTTTTTATTGGTCAGTGACACGGCCAATTGTGTTCAATGATTCACAGCCCTGCACCTGGCACACCAAATCTAAACAAAACAAAATGTAATGCTTGAATTTCAAACATATTTATACAATTATTGTTCATATGTAACATCTTGTGATATACAATTTAACAAATGTTTCCATACCACCAACTTACAACATACATTACCAAAGCCTATTGATTAATATTTTAATAGGCTTTACTCAGTAATTGGCAAATTAAGCATTAGTAGAGATATCTTGTAACCTATTTAAACACTGATAAATGCTCTAGGTGTTGTTAATTTCATACCCAGTCATTCGCTGCCAGTGCAAATAACCGCAGAAAACATACATAAACGCAAATGTATTTCAATAATATCCTCTCTCTCTCTCTCTCTCTCTCTCTCTCTCTCTCTCTCTCTCTCTCTCTCTCTCTCTCTCTCTCTCTCTCTCTCTCTCTCTCTCTCTGACTTTCTCAAGACAGTGTGTTTTCATGGCGAATCTTGACAGCAGAAGCCATGTGATGCTGAGTGTATGTTTTACAGTGTTCTCATCTATAACTGACAAGGAAACCCCTGATGTGTTTGCTATGGAGGACGGCCCTCTGCTGGTCAGTATGTGCATTGTTATCAGTCCCAGCTTGGCTGTAATACATCTAGTCCTTCCATTAAATAGACCCACTAAAGAGGTTATTCGTTTTTGTCTCTGGTACCACAGTGATTAGCCTTTGACACATTTTAATTCTGTGGTAAATTATGTTGAGAGGAAGAAATTCATAGACATAGCTATGTTTAATAAAGACTCTGGTTCTAAAGCAAGAAGCAAGAGCTATGTCTGCCATCATGGAATTTCTCACGTTTCTTTGCCTATCAACTTTGGCAGGATGAGTTGGTATTGACCACCCATTGAGGTCCTCTGATTATCTTATGCCTTTATGCCTACAACCCCACACTAGAAGATAACATTTGAAATCTGAATACATCTTTAAAACAGTGACACTCGGTGGTGGCACATTGGGAAATCCAATCATAGCTTGCTGTGTTAGGCTAGTGAGAGTCAAACAGCCCTGAATTTACCGGGCACTGTGCCATTGGGAGCTTTGGGGACTAAACATACACCTAAAAATGAACAGTTTCATGGTTGTTAGTTTACGTACCGTCCCTGATCAGTGGAGCATCGATACATTTATTCCTGGTTTCTTCCTCAGGATACACCTGCTGACCTCCTCTTCATATTAATAGCCTTATGCAAATGATGATGTTAGCTAGCTGCTCTTCGGAGGGGGACGGGCTGTCTGAATGCACACCACCGCTAGTTGTCAAAAGGGATGAAATAAATCTGATTACTCATCACCTAACATGTATATTTCACATAGTAAATTAGACTATGCTATTATTTTGTTATCTTATTTGCATGGGTTGCAACAGTGATTGGCTTGAATGAGAAAAAAAAGGTTGATTGATGAAGCGGCCCAACACAGGTTTCACTTTGACACAATGACCAGTTTTTTTTTTTTTTTGAGTATTTTAAATGTAGCTGTTAACGGTAATATCCGCAAGACTGATGGGAAGCCTATCTGCAATTATCTGATATAAAAACAGTTAAATTGTTCACTCAGACTCCGCCCCACCTCCTCACCCACCAGTGTTCTTATAGGAGGGTCCTGCAGCCTCTCCTCTCCTCACACTCCATCTCTGCTCATCTCTCAGCTGGACAGTAAGGAACGCTCTCAACACACACTGTGACAACATGCTGGGGACTCTCTGCACTCTCATCACTGCTCTAACATGTGAGGAGGCTGACAGACTGGAGCTTTGACTTCATGTTGGATTCATCAGCCTGTATGTTTCTGTTGACTCCATGTGATCTTGTTGTTTCCCAGGTGTGAGTGGTGTGACTGTGGTGACACAGAAGCCTCCTGTTGTGACGGTGAGGAGAGGAGAGACGGCCACCATGGACTGTAACCTGGGGACTGTTAAGGATCAGTCTGCTCGTTGGTACAAACAGGTTCCAGGAGGAGTCACTCAATATGTATTGAAGTGGCGTCATGATTACAGCTCTGTTTACTATGGCTCTGGTTTCTCCTCTCCTAAATTTACATCCAATCATCAGTCAACAACAGATTATCGTTTGATCATCAATAATGTGGAGGAAGGAGACTCTGCAGTTTATTATTGTAAAACATGGGACAATACTGCTAAGGTACACGTATCACAGTGATTTACACCATGACAAAAACCTCCTCACCAAAATACAGTCTCGCTTCTGCTTTCAAGTCCTTTGATGATAACTAAACATAAAGTCAGCTCTTGCTAATTTAATCCATTAACTAAATAAAAATCTTATTTTTTTTATTTGAACAGCGGAATTTCCCATTCATATCAGTTTAGGCAATAATGCTATTTGGTAAATACTGGATGTCTAATTGTGAAAGCATTCGGATCGAGTTACCCAATCAGCTATATTTCAGGAGAATTTTTGGAATTGAAAAATAATAAAACTGTTTAGCAGTGTATCATTTTTTTTACATTTTAACTCAATATACTACACAAAATATCAGCCAGCGGTCACACCAGTCAGGTTTAGCAATATGTGATTTCAATTGTGTTGATCCACCCACAAATACGCTGTTACTAAGATACATTTCTGTGTTCATATACTGTATGTACCTGTACATGTCAAACCTTTCACATTCTTCCTAAATCCTTGATACACCATTCTGTTAATGCTTATTGTTGACAGGTTTGAGGGATTGTGTTGACCCAGAAACCTGAATGTCCATACAATCACTGCAGAGCAGGATGCCACAATGGAATGTACCATCAAGCACATCAAGCACCTAGTAGAGAGAGACTCTGCATGAGAGAGAGACTGCATAAAGGTTATAAGTGTATTCCGTCATAGAGATCTTTTTAAGTGACATACACATGAAAACTTTGGATCTTACTCTCGAGAAGAACAACACCCTACTTTGGCTAGGCATTCAAACATTTTCTGAAATGTCCGCCAAGGAAAGCAACAGTGGATTTTATTGCTGTTTCAATTTGATGGATTAAAATTACACGGTTTACAGACAATATTCACTGGAATATTTCTGAAGAGAGAGCGTGAAAGTGGTAATGTTTATTGTGAAACTGAATTGTCTGCAGTGGATCTTTCAGTTCCACTCTCATCAGTTGTAAGAGTGGGGAGGTTTTTGTACGACCATGTATACAAACTGAATCACTGTGGTATTCGGACAAGGCACCAAGCTGATTGTTGCTGGTAAGTAATAGTCTAATAATATATTAATTAACAACTTTATGGTGAGTTCAGTTGTTTGCACCTATGGGAAGCTTGAAAAAAGTTATACTGGAATTTTACAAATGTAAATTTATATTGTAATTTTTTTTGCCTCACACAATATGTTGTGTGAGAAATGTGTGAGGTTAATTTGTTCATGACTAGGGATCACATCAGTTCAAAATGACACACACTACAAACACATCAAAATCTGCTTGAACAATTTTATGTTTCTTGATAATCCCAGGAAAGGTTTGATTGAGATTTAAGTAAACCTTCATTTATACTTAAAAAAACAATTAATCTTATCAGAAATACTCTATACTAATCAATCCCTTTAATTGACTTTCAAAAACTTACTTCAATAGCTTGTTTTTTTTAAATAAATGTTTGCATCCTTTCGCAAATGGGAATTATGTTGTTGAGATATAATTCACAATGTAGCATAGCTTTATTCAAACAGTACTTTCATCATGTCTTATTTTATATCTACACAGTAAATTCAGAAAGCTTTAATATTTTCCTAAACATGATGGAAGATTGCAGTTTACTGAGCGCAAGATTGTTGGCCATTACTTTTGTTATTTAAACTGTTCATTGTTAGAAATATCTTGTGTATGTTCTTGCATTAAGACAAACATGGTTCAATTCATATATTTTCAATCAATTCCCATATCTATTCTTTCATATATGTTCCTGTTTCAGATGGAGACATTTCTACACCAGTTGTGACCCTTTTACCCCCATCCAGTGATGAACTCAAGTCAGTCAGTGTGTCTCTGCTCTGCCTGGGTGATAAACTGTCTGCAACATCCAAAGGGATGGTGGACATCAGCTGGACATCCAACGGGACCATAGTGACTGGAGACGTCTTCACCAGTCCTGCAGAGGAGACACCTGACCAAACCTTCAAAGTCAGCAGTTATTTAACCATTGCCTCTGAAGAGTGGGACAAAGACACTGTCTATTCATGTAGAGTGTCTTTTGGCTCGACCTTTGCTGAGAAGGAAATCAGAAAGACTAGCTGCAACTTATAAGTCAATTGCCTTAAGTGTGAATTGCTTAGAGTCTGTGGAGTGAATTCTTCTTATTGCTCTCTTTTAAAGGAGTGCTTCAATTGGCGTTGCTTGTAGCGATGGCTTGAAAAGCACAGATAAGAAATGAAAAAAATATGAAAGATAAGAACTGTTATCAATGTTTTTGAGATGACATCAGCAATTATCAGTGACGGACATGTAATGAACATCCTGTGCTGTGTGTTTGTTATCTGTAACCTGAGTTTGATCCAATTTTATGTTATTTTAGATAAACATCATTAAAATAAATATCAGCAAATTGTTTCTTTCCTAATTATTTTTATTTTGCTTCTACCGGGGTTTATAATTATAATGTGTATTTGGGTATATCACTTGGAAATGGAGGGGGTGGGGCTCAAACACTCCAGCTCTCATTTGAAACTTCTGGAGATGTCTTGTGTTCAATTAAACAAAACGTCTGGGAAAGAAGTGGCCCATTAAAAAACCCAAGTGACATCATTCAAACAGAACAGAAAACAACAGATTTTTCAAAGGTGGCATTTTTACAACCTTACACCAGGGGTCAACATTGTACACAAAACATCTCAAAGTAACTGCAGGGGGGATTTTCTCATTTTCTTCTTCAACACAGATACCCATAACAGTAAGTTTCATAGTTGCTTATTTGCATCATGTCCTTATTCAGTGGAGCGTTGATTACTGGCTTTCTCGTCTTGTCCCCAGGACACATCTGCTAACCTCTTCTTCATATTAAAAGCCTTATGCAAAAATAACATTTGTCTGTCTGCTCTTTGGACTGGGAGTGACTGTTCATGTCTGACTGCACACCTTTGGTTCTAAAGAAAACTAAACTAAAGCTGATGAATCATCATTTTATAATAATAACTATGTTGTGGGTGGGCCTAGACTGATATTTTGTTAAATTGTGAATATCTTATGATGCGCTTGTAAAAGAGAGGAATTGCAGGGGAGAGTCAGCTCTCTATTACTGTCAGACATATGACATCTCTGTTAGTGAACGCACATCACACAGATTTACACTATGACAGAAAACCTCCTCATTAAATACAATCTAATTTCTGCTTTCAAGTCCTCTGATAATTATTAGATGTAAAGTCATGTATTACTAATTTAATCTGAGAACAAAATTAACCCTTGTATTATGTTCCATTTTACGACCCTTTGGGACTGTTCGGGTCAAACTGACCCGGGACATTATTTGGGTTTCAAAAGCAGTGCAGAAATAAGAATTTTTATTATTTAGCATATTGTTTTCATCTCAGTTCCAACCAATATAGATAACATAAATATGATTAATGTTTGCAATTAATGTCTGCTAGATGTGTCATTCGTGTCTTGTTATGAAGTAATGGTTCTGGTAAAAAATCCATATATAAAGTCTTGGGTTGCATGTGTCAAGCTTATCTAGAAAAAATAATACTAAATCAAAGCTGTAAAGCAAATACAAGTGATGAACAACAATAGACAGATGAGAACCAAACATAAATTGTTGGTGTCACTGCTCATGAACTGGATCTCTAAAAAATGTCTCCAATGTTATTTGCAAATATAGATGATTTACAACAAATTTCAACACACGTTTGGATTAATTGCCATTCAGATTGCAACTGTGGTGAGACCCTTGGCAGCTGTAGCAGGACGGTCACTTGTCCAAGTTGTCTACCCCTTTTTTGGTGGAGTAATAATAAACTTTGACCCTAGATTACTCATGAGCACCAAATTTTTTGCCCTTGTTGGTCATGTAGGATACTAGGGTAGGGTTGGCCGTAAACACAAAGTCGGATTAATGGCCTGTTCTTAATAGTAAGAAGCCTAGGTGGGAGCGTCTTGTTTTTACAGATTGTTCCAACAATTGTCAGTTTTCTTTTGACAAGTTCCTGTCAGGTTGTCCAATGTGACAAAATAATCGCAGGTGATGTTGTTGCCACTGAGGCCCTGCAATATCCAGCACCAACTTTGTTCCCGGGTTTCTCTCAGGGGTTCTTCCCTCTGGCTTCCCTGTACACATGTTCATGTTCCATGCATAAGAGGAAATAGCATAACAGGCAGGTCAGATTCTGATTCTGTACCTATCTGGTTTGAGGGGCATATACTGCCTCAAGGGGCAACGTCGTCTAAAGCCCACAAGCCATATGTCCATAGTTACATTGGGCCCAGGGGTGTAAGAAAGTGGTAGACGGTCCACCCACTTCTCCCACACAGTGCGGATTGCTGCCATCTTGTCCCACTGTCGTATAGCAGATCTAGATTCCCGGTCTTCAAACCTGATGACCCTCAAGAATAAAGAGATGCTCTCCAAAGACATTGTGACATCATACAGACTTTCAGTCGACTCCCCTCTTGACCTATAGACAACTGCAAGGATGAGGATTAAAAAGTAGGCAGGTAACTGTGTATTGCCCATCTCTCTCCATTGCTCCCTGATAACAAGTCTCCCCTCAAATTTGGTCATCTCCAGAATGAAATGAGTGAGAGGTGTGACTGAGTGGGGTGAGTGGGTGAGTGAGTGAGTGAGTGTAAAATATATGTTCTTATTAACTTACATAGAGGGAATTACAGGATGTTCCAATCAATTTTGGAGGTATCATTATTTGTAAAAAGTGTATATCTGTTTGTGACATCTATGATGAATTACACAATCAATAAAGTGTCAGGACATTTCAAATTTGAATAACAAAAACTATACAGCAGTGTAAACATTTTAACATCATACAAGTGACAGAATACCAAACAGAATACCATGAATTGCCAGAAGTCAGGGTTTGCACTATTTTAGTCCAATTCAGTGTCCTGTCTCTGTCAGCCTACAAACATGCTGTTGTATCCATGGTTCTGTCTCAACCTGTAACATGAGCACCAAGATACATTTCTGTACACGTAATGTCCTCTTTAGGAAAAGGGGGTCCTTATTCTGATCTAGCATCATGTAAGTCAATGGTTTTAATGATTCTTATCTGCTCTACTCAGCTGAGAAAAGTATCTACTGTGCATTCATCAATAAATGTAAAGACTCCCTCCAATCCTACTGAAATCTCCTCTTCTCACCCTTAACTCCACTCATCTCTCAGCTGGATGGGAAGGAACACCACACACTGGCATCTTGCTGGGGACTCTCTGCACTCTCTTCCCTATTCTAGAATGTTAGTAGACATATCTACATATATCTATACATATATTAACATAAGTATTTTAAATGTAGCTGTTAACGGTTATATCCATAAGACTGATGGGTAGCCTCTCTGCAATCATCTGATGTAAGAACATTTCAACTGTTCACTCAGACTCCGCCCCAACGCCTCCCCCACCAGTATACTTGTAGGAGGTTCATACACCCTCTCCTCTCCACACACTCCATCTCTGCTCATCTCTCAGCTGGACAGTAAGGAACGCTCTCAACAAACACTGTGACAACATGCTGGGGACTCTCTGCACTCTCATCACTGCTCTAACATGTGAGGAGGCTGACAGACTGGAGCTTTGACTTCATGTTGGATTCATCAGCCTGTAAGTTTCTGTTGACTCCATGTGCTCTTGTTGTTTCCCAGGTGTGAGTGGTGTGACTGTGGTGACACAGAAGCCTCCTGTTGTGACGGTGAGGAGAGGAGAGACGGCCACCATGGACTGTAACCTGGGGACTGAGACTCTGCAGTCTATTACTGTCATACATATGACAGCTCTGTTAGGGAAGAGGTATCACAGGCATATACACCATGACAAAAACCTCCTCACCAAAATGTAGTCTCACATCTTCTTTTCTGGTCCTCTGACAGTAAAGGAATTCAGACCCTCTCAAAACTACACAATTTTGCCTTTTGCAGCAAACCCATTATTTGTATAACCTGCTTATTATATTAAATCTGATAGCAGTGTCCTGTAGACTCTCCTCTACTCAAATCTTAACCCTGTTCATTTTTCATCTGAATGCTACGGAACACCACAGATTATGTAGGAATGACTCTCTAAACTCTTATTACCATTCTGTAATATAAGTAGATAAATGCACATGTCAAATCTTTAATATTCTTCATCAAACCTAGATACTCCATTGTGTTAATGTTTATTGGTGACAGGTGTCCATGGAGGGATTGTGTTGACCCAGAAGCCTGATGTCCATACAGTCACTGCAGAGCAGGATGCCACAATGGAATGTACCATCAAGCACATCAAGCACCTAGTAGAGAGAGACTCTTCATAAGAGAGAGACTCTGCAGTTTGTTACTGTATCACATATTATGATTGTGTCATAGTGAATCTACTGAAGTGTTATACATCATGAAATCCCTCCAACTGTGGATCTTTTATTGGACAAGGACAACATCTGCTATTAGTATTGCAAACCTTTTTCTGGATTAGCTGTCAATGAAAGGAACAGTGGATTATTTTGCTGTATCAATTTCAAGTACAAAAGTTTATGGAATACAAACAACAAATCAGTGGAACTATTTCTGAAGAAAGTGCGTAAAAGTGGTTGTATTTGTTGTGAAACTGAATTGTCTGCAGTGGATGTTTCAGTTCCACTCTCATCAGTTGTAAGAGTGGGGAGGTTTTTGTACGACCATGTAAACAAACGGAATCACTATGGTATTCGGACAAGGCACCAAGCTGATTGTTGCTGGTAAGTAATAGTCTAATAATATATTAATTAACAACTTTATGGTGAGTTCAGTTGTTTGCACCTATAGGAAGCTTGAAAAAAGTTATACTGGAATTTTACAAATGTAAATTTATATTGTAATTTTTTTTGCCTCACACAATATGTTGTGTGAGAAATGTGTGAGGTTAATTTGTTCATGACTAGGGATCACATCAGTTCAAAATGACACACACTACAAACACATCAAAATCTGCTTGAACAATTTTATGTTCCTTGATAATCCCAGGAAAGGTTTGATTGAGATTTAAGTAAACCTTCATTTATACCTAAACATTTTTTTATCTTATCAGGAATACTCTATACTAATCCATCCCTTTAATTGACTTTCAAAAACTTACTTCAATAGCTTGTTTTTTTTAAATAAATGTTTGCATCCTTTTGCAAATGGGAATTATGTTGTTGAGATATAATTCACAATGTAGCATAGCTTTATTCAAACAGTACTTTCATCATGTCTTATTTTATATCTACACAGTAAATTCAGAAAGCTTTAATATTTTCATAAACATGATGGAAGATTGCAGTTCACTGAGCGCAAGATTGTTGGCCATTACTTTTGTTATTTAAACTGTTCATTGTTAGAATTTTCTTGTGTAATTCTTCCATTAAGACAAACATGGTTCAATTCATATATTTTCAATCAATTCCCATATCTTTTCTTTCATATATGTTCCTGTTTCAGATGGAGACATTTCTACACCAGTTGTGACCCTTTTACCCATATCCAGTGATGAACTCAAGTCAGTCGGTGTGTCTCTGCTCTGCCTGGGTGATAAACTGTCTGCAACATCCAAAGGGATGGTGGACATCAGCTGGACATCCAACGGGACCATAGTGACTGGAGACGTCTTCACCAGTCCTGCAGAGGAGACACCTGACCAAACCTTCAAAGTCAGCAGTTATTTAACCATTGCCTCTGAAGAGTGGGACAAAGACACTGTCTATTCATGTAGAGTGTCTTTTGGCTCGACCTTTGCTGAGAAGGAAATCAGAAAGACTAGCTGCAACTCATGAGCCGATTGCATTAAGTGTGAATTGCTTAGAGTCTGTGGCATGTATTCTTCTTATTACTCTCTTTTAAAAGAGTGTGCACACTTTTACTTTGCTTGTAGCTATGGCTTGAAAAGCACACATAAAACATAAAAATTATGAAAGATTACTCAGCTACTGGACAGCTGTTTTCACTGTTTTTACTTTGGCTTTGCTTATAGGGATGGCTTCAAAAGCACACGTAAAAATATTAAAAGAAATTATAATTAAAGAACATATAATTAACAGCCTGTCCTTTGTGGTTGTGTTATCTATTGCAACATATTTGTGATCAAAATAAATATCAGCAGATCATTTTTTCCTAATTGTTTTTTGCATCCTCAAACCTGAGTTTATAATTAATAATAATTCATTTTATTTATATAGTGCTTTTCTAACACCCAAAGTCGCTTGAATTATAATGTCATAATTAAAATGTCTATGTGGGTATATAACTTGGATTTGAAAGGGAGTGGCTCTAAGACTTCAGCTCTCTGTTTATGAAGATGTCTTGTGTTCAATTTAACAACATTTTTGGGAAAGAAGTGGTCCACTTGAAAACCCCAATGACATGATAAAAAAACCATCAGAATTTTCAAAGGTTGCATTTTTTTAAACTTACACCAGGGGTCAACATCGTACACAAAATATCACTAACTGCAGGGAGGATTTTCTAGTTTTCTTCTTCAACACAGATACCCATAACAGTAAGTTTCATAGTTGCTTATTTGCATCATGTCCTTATTCAGTGGAGCGTTGATTACTGGCTTTCTCATCTTGTCCCCAGGACACATCTGCTAGTCTCTTCTTATTATTACTGTAACAGCCTTATGCAAAAATAACATTTGTCTATTTGCTCTCTGGACTGGGACTCTGACTGTCCATGTCTGACTGCACACATTTGGTTCTAAAGAAAACTAAACTAAAGCTGATGAATCATCATTTCAAATAATAATAACTATGTGGTAGCTGGGCCTAGTTTGATATGATGTTCAATTGTGAATAGCTGAAGTTGCATTAGTAAAAGAGAGGAATTGCAAGAAAAGAATCTCAGCCGTCTATTACAGTCAGACATATGACAGCTCTGTCAGTGAACACACATCACAGTGATTTACTCCATGACAGAAAACCTCCTCATACAATACCATAAAATGTATGCTTTCAAGTCCTCCGATAAAAACTAAATATAAAGTCATTAATTGCTAATTTAATTTCAAGAACAATAACATATATGTCTTATTAACTTACATAGGGGGACTTACAGGATGTTCAAATACATTTTGGAGGTATGATTATTTTGCAAAAACTGTACATCTGATTATGACAACATCTATAACGAACATCTAAAATGAACTACACAATCTATACAATATCAGGGCATTTAGAATTTGAATAACAAAAACTATACGGCAGTGTGAACATTTTAACATTATACAAGTGACAGAATACATTGTGGAATATAATGAGTGGCCAGAAGTCAGGGTTTGCACTATTTCAGTCCAATTCAGTGTCCTGTCTCTGTCAGCCTACAAACATGCTGTTGTATCCATGGTTCTGTCTCAACCTGTAACATGAGCACCAAGATACATTCAGAACACATAATGTCCTCTTAAGGAAAAGGGGGTTCTTACACTAATCGTGTATCATGTAAGTTAATGGAATAAACGCTACTCATTTGCTCTGAACAGCAGAGAAAAGCATGTACTGTGTATTAATCAATAACTGTAAAGACTCCCTCCAATCCTACTGAAATCTCCACTACTCAACCTTAACTCCACTCATCTCTCAGCTGGATAGGAAGGAACACCACACACTGACATCATCCTGGGGACTCGCTGCACTCTTTTCCCTGTTCTAGAATGTTAGTAGAAATATGTACATTTTAAGCGTTTCACATTGTTCTTAATACCTTGATACACCATGCTGTTAATGTTTATTTGTGTGTTGACAGGTGTCCATGAAGGGATATTGTTGACCCAGATGTCTTTTGTCCATATAGTCACTGCAGGGCAAGGTGTTTCTAAAGCCTATAGCCATACCAGATATGATGAGTACTCTGGCTGTTGGTATAAACAGGTCTATTCCGCTGTTAAATGTCATATTCTTAAAACTGGCGGGAAGTCTTGTTGCAATTATCTGATGTAAGAACATTTCAATTGTTCACTCAGACTCCGCCCCAACTCCTCCCCCACCAGTGTTCTTATAGGAGGGTCCTGCAGCCTCTCCTCTCTTCAAATTCCATCTCTGCTCATCTCTCAGCTGGACAGTAAGGAACGCTCTCAACACACACTGTGACAACATGCTGGGGACTCTCTGCACTCTCATCACTGCTCTAACATGTGAGGAGGCTGACAGACTGGAGCTTTGACTTCATGTTGGATTCATCAGCCTGTATGTTTCTGTTGACTCCATGTGATCTTGTTGTTTCCCAGGTGTGAGTGGTGTGACTGTGGTGACACAGAAGCCTCCTGTTGTGACGGTGAGGAGAGGAGAGACGGCCACCATGGACTGTAACCTGGGGACTGTTACTGATAGTTCTGCTCGTTGGTATAAACAGGTTCCAGGAGGAGTCCCTCAATATGTACTGAAGTGGTATCATGGTCACAGCTCTGTTTACTATGGCCCTGGTTTCTCCTCTCCTAAATTCACATCGAATCATCAGTCAAAATCAGATTATCGTTTGATCATCAATACTGTGGAGGAAGGAGACTCTGCAGTCTATTACTGTCAGACATATGACAGCTCCGTTGATTAGGATTTGTTGTGTCTGTCTGTGTTTTTCTCTGTGTGCTCCTTGGCTGGGCAGGGCTGCCCTTCCTTCATGCCATTACTCCTCCACAGCTGCAACCTATTTCATCCCAATCAACTACACACCTGAGGCAGTATATAAACCCGGTCATCTCTCCCACTCATCGCCAGTTCGTCAGACTACTTTGTGTGGTAACACGCTACGGCCTAATCCTGTTGTTACTTCCTATGATATTTACTTTTGGAATTATTACCGATACTTACCATTGTTATCTCCTGTGCCAGGACCTGTTTCCAGCCTGTTACCTGCCAGCCACGTCCAGCCATCTCTTGTCTCTCCCGCCCCGCTGTTCTCCGTTTGCTTGTGCCTGGATCTCCTCGGACCCCTTTCTCAAATCTCATCCCCTCCTGTCCAACCTGCCAGAGTCCAACCCATTCGGAACCCGCCTGGGATACAAAATAAACTGTTGTTTTGACCCCTAACTCTCCGGTCCTCTGTCTGAGTGTTTGCCCTTGGGATTCAGTTCTGCAGCTCTCTGAGAGACGTAACAGTACGAACTGGCCAAAGCATGAATCCCGCAAACACCGAATCGGACTCCGTGTCGATCCAGCACGCCATCACCAGTCAAGGCTCATTGCTGGGCCAGCATGACCAACTCCTTCAGCGTTTAATGGACAGTAACCGGGCTATGGCTCAGCAGGTGTCTGATTTGGCTAGCCAGGTTTCCACCTTGGTCTCTTCCTTCTCTTCCTCTCCTTCTGCCAGCAATCCCGTTCCTGGACCAACTCCATGCCAGGACTTCCCAATCGCCGACCCCGAGCCGTTTCACGGAGAAGTAGAGAAATGCCGGGGATTCATTTTTCAATGTCGGAAAGTTTTCCGCCAACGCCCTGTGTCGTTTGCCTCGGACGCCACCAAGATCAACTATATGTTAAGTTTGCTCCGAGGCAGGGCATTAGCTTGGGCGGAGGCACACGATACTTCCGTGAACTATAACACCATCCGGTTTGAGGATTTTTCGGATCAACTATCTGCGGTGTTTGACCATCCTAATTATGTGGGGACTGCTGCTAATCGCCTACTTAGTCTCCAGCAGGGACCTCGGACCGTAGCAGACTATGCTATTGAGTTTAGGACTCTTGCAGCGGAGGTCCAGTGGAATGAGAAGGCGTTAACAGCAGTGTTCATGAGAGGGTTGAGGGACCCACTGAAAGATGAGCTGGCTACTAGAGATGAGCCTGATAATCTCCAGAGCCTCATCACCCTAACCTCACGACTGGACAGTCGGATGAGAGAGAGACGGGCTGAAAGGGCTAAACACTCCCCACCGTTGTGTTCGGTTAGGTCAAAGCCCTCACCCGTTTCAGCTCTTCATTTTTCCAGAACTCCGGATCTAGTCACCCCACCACAAGGGTTTTCATCCTCGTCTGGGCAGGAACCCATGCAGCTCGGCCGAGCAAAACTGTCCCCCGAGGAGCGTCAGCGACGCATGAGTGCCGGTGAGTGCCTTTACTGTGGCTATAGTGGACACTACCTTTCCAACTGTCCTAGGCGCCCAAACGCAAGTGCTCGTCAGTAGGTGTGGGGGTACTGACGAGTCCACAAGACATTTCCCTCCAGCTTTCCATGGTTAACCGAATGATGGTGACGGCTAATATCTGTTTGAGTTCTGCTAATTTTCCTCTCCAAGCTCTTATTGATTCCGGGGCCGAAGACAATTTTATGGACCGAGACCTGGGATTACAACTAGGTCTCTCCCTTGAGCTGTTGGAGAAACCCCGGACTGCTTACTCCCTCAACGGCAACATCATTACCAAGGTAACCGAACAAACCAGCACTGAGGTAGTCATCTCTGGGAACCATCGCGAGCGTATTCACTTCAAAATCATAACTGCCCTAACTACACCCCTTGTGCTTGGATATCCCTGGTTACGCCTCCACAACCCTCACATAGACTGGTCAGGAGGTAGGATTATTGGCTGGAGTTCCTTTTGTCATGCTAACTGTCTGCGCTCTGCTGTGTCTCCTGTTTCCCGTCCTAACTCTCGCCTCCCAGTTCCGGTGGACCTGTCTGAAGTTCCTGAAGTCTACCACGACCTCAAAGAGGTTTTCAGTAAGGATAAAGCCCTGTCTCTGCCTCCCCATCGACCCTATGATTGTGCCATTGACATTCTACCCGGAGCACCATTGCCTAGTAGCCGCCTCTACAACCTGTCCAGACCAGAGAGAGAAACCATGGAGCAATATATCAACGACTCGCTGGCTGCTGGTATTATACGCCCATCCTCTTCCCCTCTTGGTGCGGGTTTCTTTTTTGTGGGGAAGAAGGATAAAACTCTCAGGCCATGCATAGACTACCAAGGCCTAAACAACATCACTGTTAAAAATAAGTATCCTCTACCACTCCTCAGTTCAGCGGTTGAATCTTTTCAAGGTGCTACCATATTCACCAAACTGGATCTCAGAAACGCCTACTACTTGGTCCGAATCCGACAGGGAGATGAATGGAAAACTGCCTTCAACACCCCTCTGGGCCATTTCGAATATTTAGTCATGCCTTTTGGATTAACCAATGCTCCAGCGGTGTTTCAAGCCTTGGTAAATGATGTACTGCGTGACTTTCTTAATCGATTTGTGTTTGTTTACCTTGATGACATACTCATTTTCTCCAAGGACCAGTGTGACCACGAGGACCACGTCCGCCAGGTTCTTTTACGACTACTGGAGAACAAGCTTTTCGTAAAAGCCGAGAAGTGTGAGTTCCACCAGGAGAGTGTCAGCTTCCTGGGCTACATCGTGGGACGGGGCAGGTTGGAGGCAGACCCCGGGAAGATCAAGGCAGTGGTAGAATGGCCGATTCCCACCTCACGGAAGGAGTTACAGCGCTTCTTGGGCTTCGCAAATTTCTACCGGAGATTCATTCGCGACTATAGCAAGGTCGCCACTCCGCTCACCAGACTCACCTCCACCCTCACCAGATTCTCCTGGACATCTGACGCCAATGAAGCATTCAACAGACTGAAGTCCCTGTTCACCTCAGCTCCAGTTCTGATCCAACCAGATCCATCCAGACAGTTCATTGTGGAAGTTGATGCCTCCGACACCGGGGTGGGTGCAGTGTTGTCTCAGACAACTTGCCCAGACAACAGACTCCATCCTTGTGCCTTCTTTTCTCGTCGACTCTCGCCAGCTGAACGGAACTATGATGTTGGAAATCGTGAACTGCTGGCCGTTAAACTCGCATTGGAGGAATGGAGACATTGGTTGGAGGGCAGTGAGCAGCCGTTCCTAGTCTGGACTGACCACAAAAATCTGGCTTACATTCAATCTGCCAAACGGTTGAACTCCAGGCAAGCCAGGTGGGCATTGTTTTTCAGCCGTTTCAATTTCACCCTCTCCTACCGACCCGGATCCCGCAACACTAAACCAGATGCGCTCTCCCGTTTACATTCACCTGAGATCTCCGACCTTCCCGCAGACACCATTCTGCAACCCGACCTGGTGATTGGGGCTTTCTCCTGGCAGATCAGGGACGTGGTTAAAGAGGCACAAAGGTCACATCCCGATCCTGGCAGCGGTCCACCCAACCGTCTATTTGTACCTGACCCTGTCCGCTCCCAGGTCCTCCAGTGGTCCCACACCTCCCGTTTTGCCAACCACCCAGGAACTAACCGAAATCTCTCGCTTCTCAAACGATACTTCTGGTGGCCAACGATGGAGAGGGACACCAGAGAGTTCGTTTCAGCCTGTACCACCTGCTCTAGGAACAAGGTCTCCCACCAGTCACCTGCAGGCCTACTGCAGCCCCTTCCCATACCAAGTAGACCCTGGTCCCACATAGCATTGGATTTTGTGACTGGGCTGCCTCTTTCCCAAGGAAACACCACCATTGTCACGGTGGTTGACCGTTTTTCTAAATCAGCTCATTTTATAGCCCTGCCTAAACTTCCCTCGGCCTTGGAGACCGCTCGACTCGTCACGGACCACGTTTTCCGTCTTCACGGGATTCCTTCCGACATAGTGTCTGACCGTGGTCCCCAGTTCATATCTCAAGTGTGGAAGGAGTTCTGTAAATCTTTGGGTATATCTGTCTGTTTAACATCTGGATTTCACCCCCAGTCTAACGGGCAAACTGAGAGAGCTAACCAGGACCTTGAGTCAACTCTGCGCTGTGTCACCCATAAGAACCCTACTACCTGGAGTTCTCACCTTTCCTGGGTCGAGTACTCCCATAACTCCCTCACCAGCTCTGCTACGGGTCTCTCTCCATTTGAGGTTTCCTCTGGTTTCCAGCCACCCCTTTTTCCAGAGGAAGAGTTAGAGGTGGCAGTTCCTTCGGTCCAGCTCCATGTCCGCCGATGCCGCAAGGTTTGGGCCGACACCCGCTCGGCTCTCATCCGGGCCTCTGCTCGGACACAACGAACCGCCAATCGCCGGAGACGTGCTGCACCCACCTACTCCCCAGGTGACTCGGTGTGGCTCTCGGCCAGAAACATTCCTCTCCGCGTTGAATCCAAGAAACTTGCCCCGCGCTTCATTGGTCCCTTTACTGTTGACCGCATTATCAACCCCTCTGCCGTTCGTCTCAGACTCCCCAGTACCATGAAGGTTCATCCCACCTTTCATGTCTCGGAAATCAAGCCTGTCATCACCAGTCCGTTGAGCCCTCCGGCCGTTCCCCCACCACCCCCCCGGCTCATTGCTGACCAGCCGGCCTACACGGTTCATCGCCTGATGGATGTACGGCGCAGGGGCAGGGGTCTCCAGTATTTGGTGGACTGGGAGGGGTATGGTCCGGAGGAGCGTTCTTGGGTTCCGCGTTCTCGGGTGCTGGATCCGGTCCTGATAAGGGACTTCCACCGGGCCCATCCGGACAAGCCTGGTGGGTCGCCGAGGGGCTCCCGTTAGGGGGGGGGTACTGTTAGGATTTGTTGTGTCTGTCTGTGTTTTTCTCTGTGTGCTCCTTGGCTGGGCAGGGCTGCCCTTCCTTCATGCCATTACTCCTCCACAGCTGCAACCTATTTCATCCCAATCAACTACACACCTGAGGCAGTATATAAACCCGGTCATCTCTCCCACTCATCGCCAGTTCGTCAGACTACTTTGTGTGGTAACACGCTACGGCCTAATCCTGTTGTTACTTCCTATGATATTTACTTGTGGAATTATTACCGATACTTACCATTGTTATCTCCTGTGCCAGGGCCTGTTACCTGCCAGCCACGTCCAGCCATCTCTTGTCTCTCCCGCCCCGCTGTTCTCCGTTTGCTTGTGCCTGGATCTCCTCGGACCCCTTTCTCAAATCTCATCCCCTCCTGTCCAACCTGCCAGAGTCCAACCCATTCGGAACCCGCCTGGGATACAAAATAAACTGTTGTTTTGACCCCTAACTCTCCGGTCCTCTGTCTGAGTGTTTGCCCTTGGGATTCAGTTCTGCAGCTCTCTGAGAGACGTAAGTTATAAGAGTGGGGAGGTTTTTGTACGACCATGTATACAAACTGAATCACTGTGGTATTCGGACAAGGCACCAAGCTGATTGTGACAGGTGAGTAACCTTTCATTTATAACTAATTATGAATGATCAATGTTATGTTTTGTCCTGGGAAAGATATGCTTACATGTTTTTAGTATTTTGCTCTAAAACAGGATCAACAATAACAATATGTGTAAATAAATTGTACTCATTTTATCTCATTTAAATGTATTGAAGCACATTTTTGGGGATTGTTATTGTTGATACTGGTTTTTTCATTTCATTTGAATTGTTTTGCCCCATTTCATAAAATGACAAATTTCCTCAATGTTCTGAAAATGTATAATTGATAGTTCGACTTGTGAATTCATTCTTAAATAAATATGATATTTTAAAATGGTCATTGTTCAAGGTCAGCTCTAACAGTTTCTTTCCGATCTGTTTTCATGCATGAAGTTAACTTCAATTTGATTTAAACATTATTCATTCTACAACCTCAAGACTCCACTTTTACATGCTTTAATTGGCAAAAAAAAGTGTTCCTTTTTTTGAACAGCTTTTCATATTGTTAGCATTTTGAATGTATTTTTCTGGAATAGTTCTTGTTCTAATATTTTTAACGCACGTTGTAACCATTTGAAAAAGAAATGGTATACACATACAGTTTTCCATTCTGAAGCAATGAGACAGCATGTTTTTTATTCTATTTAGTAATTTGGTGTAATCTGCTTGCCTCATATTAGAAATATATATTTTAGAAAAAACCATTGACTGTGTTAATGATGAATATCAAAGGCCAAGTCAGAATATCCTTTATTTAACATTAAAACTTCACATTGAAATTCAATATGTTTCTGTATGTATTTTGCTATGTTATTTTACTTCCAGGATGTACCCTCCCTCCTCCTGTCCTGACCATCTTGCCCCCGTCCAGTGAGGACCTGAAGTCCGGCAGTTCCACTCTGGTGTGTCTTGCCAACCAGATGTCCATGGGCTTTGCAGACGTCAGCTGGATGGCCAATGGGAGTCCAGTCACCAGTGGGGTCTATACAAGCACCGCTGGACAGCAGGCAGCTGACAACAGCTTCCAGATCAGCAGCCTCCTGACCATTGAGACTGCCGACTGGAACCAGGACAAAGAGTACACGTGTAAAGTCTCTTTGGGTTCTGTATCGTCTGAGAAACAGATCAGAAAATCTGCCTGTGGCCTTGAAGAATAGTAACAGGCAGCAAAAGTCTCTATATGATGTGCACCGCATTTCTTGCCTTTGTTGTTAGTTCATTAGAAGCTTTGACAAAGTGTCATGTGTAGTTTACTCTTCAAAATGCATATAATAATTCTTTAATGCATTTAATGACATTTGATGTTAAACTTTTTCCACACTCCTATAGTACATTAATGCAGTAAAATAATTGCTTGAGCTCTTCTTACGGTTTTGCCATAATTTAATAATAAATCGGCTGATGAATGAGAATTGTTTGTTCACTTTTAAAAGAATACTCTATCCGTGATACAAATAAATGATGGAAACGGAGACTCAACTAACAGACCACAGCAACCCCTCGACCTGTTGTATCGGCTCACTGCTAGGAGACTCCCAATTACACAGATTCACCCATGCATGTACATCACCAATACGTTTAAAGGAGGTGTCAAGAAAATGTTGATAAGGTAGCTAACAGCACTACAGATACAAGAGATAAAACAACGTTTGGGAGGGACATTTTCCAAAGGTTGGATTACTTTTTATTGTTCAGTGACACGGCCAATTGTGTTCAATGATTCACAGCCCTGCACCTGGCACACCAAATCTAAACAAAACAAAATGCAATGCTTGAATTTCAAAACTATTTATACAATCATTGTTCATATGTAACATCTTGTGATATGCAATTTAACGAATGTTTCAATACCACGAACTTACAACATACATTATCAAAGCCTATTGATTAATATTTGAATAGGCTTCACTCAGATTTTGGCAAATTAAGCATTAGTAGAAATATCTTGTAGCCTATTTAAACACTGATAAATGCTCCAGTGGTTGTTAATTTCATAGTCATTCGCTGCCAGTGCAAATAACCACAGAAAACATATATAAACGCAAATGGATTTCAATAATATCCTCTCTCTCTCTCTCTCTCTCTCTCTCTCTCTCTCTCTCTCTCTCTCTCTGACTTTCTCAAGACAGTGTGTTTTCATGTCGCATCTTGACAGCAGAAGCCATGTGATGCTGAGTGTATGTTTTACAGTGTTCTCATCTATAACTGACAGGGAAACCCCTGATGTGTTTGCTATGGAGGACGGCCCTCTGCTGGTCAGTATGTGCGCTGTTATCAGTCCCAGCTTGGCTGTAATACATCTAGTCCTTCCATTAAATAGGCCCACTAAAGAGGCTATTCGTTTTTGTCTCTGGTACCACAGTGATTAGCCTTTGACCCATTTGAATTCTGTGGTGAATTATGTTGAGAGGAAGTAATATATAGACACAGCTGTTTAACAAAGACTCTGGTTCTAAAGCAAGAAGCAAGAGCTATGTATGCCATCATGGAATTTCTCCCTAGTCCTTGCCTATCGACTTTGGCAGAATAAGTTGGCACAGACCACCCATTGAAGTACTCTGATTATCTTATGCCTTCAGCTTACTACCCCACACCAGTAGACAACATTTGAACTCTGAATACATCTTTAAAACAGTGACACCCGGTGGTGGCCCATTGGGGAAATCCAATCATAGCTTTCTGTGTTAGGCTAGTGAGAGTCAAACAGCCCTGAATTGACCGGGCACTGTATCATTGGGAACTTTGGGGACCAAACATACACCTAAAAATGAACAGTTGCATGGTTGCTAGTTTACATACCGTCCCTGATCAGTGGAGCATCGATAAGTTTAATCCTGGTTTCTTCCCCAGGAAACACCTGCAGGCCTGCTCTTCATATTAATAGCCTTATACAAATGATGTTAGCTAGCCGCACTGAGGAGAGGGATGGGCTGCGTCTGTCTGAATTCACACCACTAGTTGTCAAAAGGGATAAACTAAATCTGATTACTCATCACCTAACATGTATATTTCATATAGTAAATTGGACCTATTAAATATTTTGTTATCTTATTTGCATGGGTTGCAACTGTGATTGGCTTGCAAGAGAAAAGAAAAGGCTGACTGATCTAGTGGCCCAACACAGGTTTCACTGTGACACAATGGCCAGTTTTGAAACTGAATCAACCAGTCTGTAATACATAGTGAGCACAAAACCATCTCAGCCATCTGTTCCTTTTAAAGCTAGGTCATAAAGGTAGTTAGTCCCTCCCCTTTAGAGTTTTATAAGGAGGGTCAAACAGCCTCTCCTCTCCTCACACTCCATCTCTGCTAATCTCTCAGCTGAACTGTAAGGAACGCTCTCAACACACACTGTGACAACATGCTGGGGACTCTCTGCACTCTCATCACTGCTCTAACATGTGAGGAGGCTGACAGACTGGAGCTTTGACTTCATGATGGATTCATCAGCCTGTATGTTTCTGTTGACTCCATGTGATCTTGTTGTTTCCCAGGTGTGAGTGGTGTGACTGTGGTGACACAAAAGCCTCCTGTTGTGACAGTGAGGAGAGGAGAGACGGCCACCATGGACTGTAACCTGGGGACTGTTACTGATAGTTCTGCTCGTTGGTATAAACAGGTGCCAGGAGGAGTCCCTCAACATGTAGTGTACTATTATTATGGGGACAACACTGTAAAATATGGCTCTGGTTTCTCCTCTCCTAAATTCACACCCAATCATCAGTCAAAATCAGATTATCGTTTGATCATCAATAATGTGGAGGAAGGAGACTCTGCAGTATATTACTGTGAGACATATTACGGCTCTATTAAGGAAGAGGCATCACAGTGATTTACACCATGACAAAAACCTCCTCAACAAAATATAGTCTCACTTCTGCTTTTCTGGTCCTCTGACAGTAAAGGAATTCAGACCCCCTCAATAATACACAGTTTTGCCTTCTTGTAGCAAATCTTATATTTGTATAACATGTTTATTATAATAAATCACATTGCAGTGTCCTGCAGCCTCTCCTACACTCAAACCTTAACCCTGCTCATCTCTCAACTGGTTAGGAAGGATTACCACATACCAACATCATGTTGGAGACTATCTGAACTTTCATCCCCATTCTGTAATTTAAATGTATGTACATGTCAAACCTTTCGCATTCTTCATCAAACCTAGATACGTCATTGTGTTCATGTTGATTGGTGACAGGTGTCCATGGAGGGATTGTGTTGACCCAGGAGCCTGATGTCCATACAGTCACTGCAGAGCAGGATGCCACTATGGAATGTACCATCAAGCACATCAAACACCTAGTAGAGAGACACTCTGCATAAGAGAGAGTCTATGCAGTTTGTTACTGTATAACATATTTTGATTCTGTCATAGAGAATTTATTGAAGTGACATACATCCTGAAATACAAACATTTTTGATATTTATTTGGAGAAGAACACCATCCTGTAGCTAGTCATTCAAACCTTTTCTGGATTACATGCTAATGAAAGCAACATTGAATTATGTTGCTACTTCAATTTGATGGATAAAAAGGATACAGTCACTGGAAAATTTCTGAAGAGAGTGTGTGAAGGTGGTTGTATTTGTTGTGACACTAAATTGTCTGCAGTGGATGTTTCAGTTCCACTCCAATCAGTTGTAAGAGTGGGGAGGTTTTTGTACGACCATGTATACAAACTGAATCACTGTGGTATTCGGACAAGGCACCAAGCTGATTGTGACTGGTGAGTAACATTTTCATTGTGAATAACGAATGATATGTTTTATCCTAGGAACGATTTGCTTACATGTTTTTAGTATTTTTGCTGTACACAGTATAGACAATAATAATAAGTGTAAAATCTTCCTTGCGGCATTTCAAATGCATTGAAGCACATTTTTCGGATTTGTAATTGTTGATTCTATTGTTTCATTTTTTATTTTACTTGCATTACCCCATTTCTTATAATCACACATTTTCAACAAATTCATATAAATTTGATAGTACATCTTGTGAATGCAATCTTAAATGAATAGAATATTTTAATATGGTCATTGTCCAATCACCGTTAAAACAGTTACTTTCCAAGCGGTTTTCATGCATTTAGTTGACTTTGATTTGTAGAGAAATTAAAAATGATTTTGTTTACAACCTCAAGACTCCACTCACACAAGCTTTACTTTTGCAACGAAATGTAGATCTAGTTTTTGATCCTGTTTAAGAAATGGATTTTCTATTCTTGGCATTTTCTTTCATTGCATTTAGTGTTGTATTAGTCCGTTTTAAATTTTTAAATTACTTTTCAACCTGTAAACATGGTATACAAATAAATGTTTTTCAGTCTGAAGCAATGAGAAAACATGTACATTATTGTTTTTAGTAAGTTGTTGTAATCTGCTCTGGTGTAATCATATGTTACAGGCAGCAAAAGCCTCTACATGGTGTGCACCGCATTTCTTGCCTTTGTTGTTAGTTTGTTAGAAACTTTGACAAAATGTTAACTTTAGTAAAATGTCATATGTGGGTCACTCTCCAATAGATATGTATTGATTCTTTGATACATTTAATGTCATTTGATATGACTTTATTCCATACTCCTATAGTATACTAATGCAGTAAAATAATTGCTTGAGCTTTTCACTTACTACTTACTTTAATTTCAATTAAAAAAAAAATCAATAAAAGATCTGATGATAAATGAGAATTGTTAGTTCATTTTTAAAGAATATAGTTGTATCTACGGTACAAATAAATGATGGAACAGGAGAATGTATGCAGTTTGTGGCCTTTCTGCTCACCGATCAAACACACTGTTTAACCCATGAAGGTACATCACAAATAATACCTTTAAAGGAGGTGGTGTTAAAATTAAAACGTTGATAAGGTGGCTGACAACACTGGTTACTAGAGATAAAGAAATATTAGTGAGGGACATTTTCAAAAGGGTTGATGCCTTTTTATTGGTCAGTGATGCGGCCAATTACGTACTCTGATTTACAGCTCTGTGCCTGGCACACCAAATCTAAACATAATAATATTTTTTGTTTTAAATTCTATATTATATTGTAGTTCATGACATCTATTGCAATCTATGTAATTAACTGTTATTACAGTACCACCAGCTTATAACATACGTTATCAAAGCATTTTAATGGATAATTGTTTTGCTGGCTTTACTTAATGATAATTATAAAGCATATTACTGTAAGCATTAGCTGAAATAGCTTGTACATTATTTAAACACTGATAAATGCTTCCATCTAGTGGTTGATCATTTCAATTTCAGTCATGTCCAGTCGGCGCAAATATCCTCAGAAAACCAATATAAACACCTCTTTTGAGTATTCTTTGCTCTTGGAAAAGCTGCTATTAAGTTGTGTGCAACGTATGCAGAATAAGATTTAGGGAGAGAAAATGATAGATTTTGTTTTATACTCACAACACTATGGGATTTTGCAGATAATGAAACATAATAATTACAGAAAAGATAACAAAGTTTGAATAGTTCTTAGAATGAGTAATATCTAGTACAAAAATTGACATCGTCATATAATAACGCTTGGCCTTTTGGAAAATCTGCTTTGCGTTTGTAAAATAAACACACAAAGTTTGTTTTCGGATTCAGTACTATGGAGTCTGAACTCTCCTCCTTCTCATCTGGGTGGACATTGGTCCCTCTGCTGTCGCTCTGTGTGATGCCCTCAACTGTGCTCTCATTGGGGCCCTCAGAGCGACTCCGGGAGGCACCCTCCGTACGGGCCGCTGGGAGGCAGTCCACGCTGGGGGTGGTGGGAGTTTCCCCGCCTGCAGGTCATCCACAAAGCTTTCCACCTGGTCAAACTTGCTGGTGAGTGTTCCCAGCTCATCCTTTAGAGAGTTGAACTGCTTGTAGAGGTCGCCCATAGCGTCAGACAGAGGCTGGATCCTGGTCAAATGCAATGTTAGCGAAGAACAGAAAGGAACATCATTTGAGGTGTCAGTCAGAGAACTGTAAGGCATTCATAAGCGTACACACAACTAAGATAAAAAATTTGTAATCCAGACACTCCGGGTCACAGGAGAAATCCAGCAACAGTCGGCTCAAGTCACAGGAAACACATATAATACAAAACACAGTCCATCGCCGGAAGACATCAGGACACCAGATGCCTACAAGGGAAGTCTTTCTCTCTCTCTCTTTTACTCTTTCTCTCATTCATTCATTAATTCATTCGTCATTCATTTATTCAGCAGTCTCTCTATAAACAATATTTAACACAGATTTAACACAAGTTTGAATGCTAGCAGCCCTGGACACTTATGTGCAGGATATGATGTCACCCACCTGGTGTATTCAGGCAGGAGAGAGGCGTGGTCATTGACCAGCAGGTCTTTCACCTGGGTCATGATGGCGTACTTCCAGTTGTCCAGCACCTGGGTCAGGTTGGAGCAGCTTTTAGTTTGTCCAGGCTCTGATGGTCATAAGCCACGAAATTGTTAAAATAGGGACATCTACAGGTATTATTGTATAACAGTATTTATTTTATGCTCATCAAGAGACATTGAATAATGCACTCTTAGTTTCATGTACCCTTACTGACATGAAAACAGTTGGGAAAATGTGGTTGCAGAATTTAGTCATAAATTCAAATGGAACTGCACTTGGAGGTTGTGTTTAAATGCTACCTCTTTGATCAGCATCCGAGGTCTCCTGTTTCCACCTTCGAGCTCCGCAAAGAGAGAGAACGGACAAAATTGCCAGAGCCCTCCTCATCCCCATCTTCCTCACCTAAAACAATTTTTGACAAGCTTAAGAAATAATTTTTGCCAAGGTTGAGCACGGCGGCGGATGTCCTTGTTTAACCACCACACTGACCCCATGGCCTTTCTTTGCCCAATTCTAAAGATTCAACCCAACAAATAGTTACGTTGATGTTTTCATGGCTCTTTTAATCAACGGTGGCATGGTTCTAATTTAGCATTGTTTCATACCTAAAATATGCCATGCACGGTTGTGAGCAAAGCAATATTATTACAATATTATTACAAACGGAAGAGCTGGAAATGCATTGTAAATTAGTAAATAAATAAATTACCAATCAAGGTAGTAAGATATCCTCTTTAAGCCTAATTTAAAACTCTTCCCTGTGACACATTAAACAGTCAATTCATTAAGTGGTCTACGGTCCCCTTTGTATTTCTCTAACAATCATATTGATACGTCCCAGTAATGCTGATCCCGCGTGATGGATGTCGGCTACTGCACCTGACTGGTAGGCGTCTGTTATCAGAACGGGTTGTTGCTATCCAGAGGTCAACACAGTGTGTTCTGGTCATGAGTGGTAGTCCCGTGGTTCCACCGAGGTGTCCAGAAGACATGGCCCCGGCACGTCTCTTATAAACGTCTTCCTCACAGCCAAAGTGTTTCCCCACATGTTCCCGCCCCCGCCGTTGGCGTGGAGCCCTGACTTCTGGTGCGCTCTGTTTTTCTCAAGTAAGACGACCTTTCTTTCTCTCACACCCAGAGAGACAGAAACACATACAGGAAACTCAGAGAAACTCTATCCAATTCCCTCTCTAAAACTTACAAAGCTGATACTTGTACATCCAATCACTGTGACAAATAAAGCTAGCCCAGCCAGGCAACTCCATAATCCCTTATCTTATGCCTCCATGTGTCTTTCATATCGGTCATGTGGGTGGTGTAAAGCCCCTGCACCGCCATGCATTTCCCCCCGAGGCCCCAGTCCAGCGGGGGCGTTTGATGTTACAGTGAGAGTCGTCCAGGCTCCAGTGCAGCATTCCTACTGTGCACTGTAATGGTCTGCTCAACATCTGGCCTTTGGTGGGCCCGGCCAGCACCGGTCCCTGAATGTGTCAGACTAGATCAACAAAGACCGATCCTCCAGTCCCCTTCAAGCAGCGAAGCCACGTTCGCATGTTGACGGCTCATACCGTAAACGTGTGAGCAGGACCACATTCGCGAGTCGTTTAACAAGGGAAGGTGTTGAGCTCGATCATAATTTGGTCGCAAACGGTGTCATGTGAGAAAAAATGTGTAAAATCTCACAATTCTTCAACCATTGATACAGCAAGACCATATGGTTTATCATATTGGAACCATCTTGAGATTTCTTTTTAATGATGAATAAATGAAAGCGTATTCTACCATAACCTTTGATAAAAAATCAAAGACACGCAGTTACTTCATGTGTTGTTCGCTGAAGTCTGGACCATCGTGAGGTCACTGCGGAGGTTACGAGGGGACATAGTAAAACCAGCAGCCCTGATCCAAACCGTGCCGCGTTTCGAATAACAGAGTTGGGTTCCAAGTGCTTGAACGGGTCCAGGTCATCAGCAAGTCGGGCCTGTTGACGGGGCTTCAGCCTAATTCTGGAGGGGCACCGGCGTGTTGAGGTAATGTGAGGGTATTCACAGCTCCTTTGGGACTCTTTACTGAACTTCCCACAGATTTGAACCCGATGTGTCTGATCCGGTGAGAGGAGGAGCTTGGACAGTCTTCACAGAGCGCGCTCTGGGGTTGCGCTGTTGATTAGTTTTGTTATGTACTGTATATATGTCGTTTTCTTTCTAAAGGTTCTGTGTAATTGTATATCCCAATGTTGGTGTATATTGGAAAAAGTGCACTGTTGGTGGAACAAAACCTCTCGTAAAATATGCTCCTGTTCCAAACTATTTTTGGATCAAGAAACACACAAGCTAAAACAAAATGTTCCCTTAGGGAGATGTTTGGTCCAACTTTAAACAAGCTTTAAATATCAACTGGACAATTCTACATTTGGCATCCACATCTACATCAGTGGACTCACTTCAATCACAATAAAGCATATCCAGGTAAATTAAATACTAATAATAATACCAGTAATTTAATCTGTATAGTGCCTTTGTTAACACAAAAAACAAGCAATACACACGTTATTTTTTATAATTTTTTTTGTAAAAATGATAATAAATGTGTGTAAACCTATGTATAAATAGACAAAGCAGTGGATTTGAGCACTGTGCAGCATTGCTTGATACTAGATGCACATGATGCATGGGGCTCTATTGTCAAGCCCCTGCTGCCCGGTGCAGCTGGGCTAATAGCAGTTGACTAATCTATTCCATCGCTCTGCAGCCAGCACAGGCCAGTCAGGCCAGGCATGGGGGAAAGACTGACAGCATTGGACCTGAGGTGCTAGGGAGAGGAATACTCTCTTTCTCTCTCTCTCTCTCTCTCTCTCTCTCTCTCTCTCTCTCTCTCTCTCTCTCTCTCTCTCTCTCTCTCTCTCTCTCTCTCTCTCTCTCTCTCTCTCTCTCTCTCTTTCTCTCTCTCTCTCATTTTCCAGTCTTTCAACCTCTGCGTTACTGTTTTTCACATTTCTGTCATGCTTTTGTTCGACATTCAGCAGAGGTTTGTAATTGTTATGACGACCATTTTAAAATTATATAATGACCTGAAGTCTGGAAAGTACTGCTGTCAACACCATCTTTAGGGATTGTATATAAATAGTAAATACCTACGGTTGGAGCTTGACGAACATGGTAAATAGGCATCGCAGAAGGAGATCTGTGGAATATGGAGAAACTGTTGATTTCTCTAACAATCATTTTGATATGTCCTAATAATGCATGTTGCTTGAGGCCCAACAAGGGACAGATAAGAAAATCCCCTTTTACAAATGGCCAAATTGGAGATTCTCCACAGCACCAAACTCTAATCTTCCGTACAGCACTCACAAGACAGAGAGAAGGTAAACTAATTGCCAGTGTGTGTGTGTGTGTGTGTGTGTGTGTGTGTGTGTGTGTGTGTGTGTGTGTGCGTGCGTGCGTGCGTGCGTGCGTGCGTGCGTGCGTGTGTGTGTGTGTGTGTGTGTCCCTGTGTGTGTCTGTTTGTTGTTAAGCTTCGGTTTGAACATAAGCAACCTTAAAGGGGCTGTGTATGAACAATATTAACACGGAGGGAAAATAAACTGTTGCTTTTAATTGCTCAGTCTTCATGTGTGAATCAGACTGCTACAGTTAACAAAGCTTCTATCCTCACACTGACTGTGATTGAACGTTTCATGTTATCAAAGGCTTTGTGACATTTTTGTCTCCTATTGACCCCAGCCCCATGTACTGCACATGGACATTTACTGCAGCTCCATCTGCTCTCAAAGTCCTGGTTGTCAAAGGCTCCATCCATGGACTGCTTGACACACATGCACATGGATTGCGAACAGCGTTTACTCTAATATAAATTGTGGCTGTAATGTTTTGATGATAGATTGTAGTTTGTTTGATGTATTTGGGTAATGGGGGTAAATGAGTAAGCTTGAGATTAATGTTGAATGTCATGTTTGCCATATGCACCAGGTTAGAAGATTTTCTGACAGTACAGTTACTGCAGTGCCCACATGTCCATTTGACACATTTTCTATGTGCAAAAATATGGGAAGAAGCCCTGCATTATCAAATATCGTTCTGATATTCAACGATTCTTACTCCAGGTCTGTCCTGAATCGAATCAGGAATCTGCTGAAAAAGTAGATCCCTTTTCACCAAGTTAAGGTTTTAGTAGTTTGGAGGGGAATTTGAATCTACAGGTGGTATGGATTTACTGGCTCATCCAACTTGACTCAGATGTCCATTTACGTCCAGATTGGCCTAAGCTCATGTGCCTACTAACGTGACTTGTAACTCTAACAGAGGTACTGCACCTTTTCGCCAAACTCCGAGCTGTGAAGTTTTGAGACACAAATCAAACACCTAAAAAGAAAATACTTTCTATAATGCAGTAATATTAGATGAAGATTTTATTGGCATGCGATTCATTTACATGTAGGGCTTTCACGGTAGTGCTGGAATAAGTTTTGACATAACATTGTTTTTACTTCAAACATCATGTCAATTAGGTTTAGAATGGTAGTTGATGGCTCACTTGTAACAAAAGTTACATTATTTCAGTTCTGATCATATCATGTCCACATGGCATCGAGAAAACACACTGCACAACTCAAATTATTCTATCACAAGGTTCTTTGATAGTGCTTTGGTTACTGTGTGTGCACGTGCGTGTGGTTTGTGTGTGTGTGTGTGTGTGTGTGTGTGTGTGTGTGTGTGTGTGTGTGTGTGTGTGTGTGTGTGTGTGTGTGTGTGTGTGTGAGTGTGTGTGTGTGAGTGTGTGTGTGTGTGTGTGTGTGTGTGAGTGTGTGTGTGTGAGTGTGTGTGTGTGTGTGTGTGCTCTGTTGACCCCTTAATCTTTCCACTGTGACTCTCACATGATACTGGAATCCCACGCCTGGGAGCCCTGAGCTACTAACGGGACCGGAGTTCTAAGACCCGACTTACTCACTCCCTCACTCGCTCCTTTTTTTCCCTGTTAGACTCCCGCTTTGGTCCCAGGTTTCTACATCCGTAACTCAAACTGACTACCTGATCGAGAAGACAGGGAACGTCCCCGTCCAGCGGTTTGGATTATGAAAAGGTATTCGGTTATGAAGAGGTTTTCATTTCCCTGGTTTCGGAGAGAAACTACAGAAAGTGAGACCAGACCGCTAATAACAAAGGTAGCGTAACATTCATATGTTTAACGTGAAACTTCCAATAACGTGGCACATCTCATCACGTACACTAACGTATATTGTCTGTCATAGAGAAATTATCTATGGTAGAGAGAATGCATTGATTGAGGTTGTACTGTTTGTGCCATTTCTACTGCATGTGAAGGCAGACAAAGACGGCTCTGGAGAGCTTGTTCAAGTAGGGACAGACGACAGCATAGAGGAACCGGGACAAAGCGATGGACACTACCAAGGCAACGCTCCCCTGAGGAGTACCAGGCTTCACCGCCACTACTCCCTCAGCGACTACATCCTCAAGTACATCCTCTTCACCTCCAACCTGCTCTTCACCGTGCTGGGCCTGGTGGTGCTGGTCCTGGGCCTGTGGGGCCTCATCAGCAAAGAGTCCTTCGCCCAGGAGAAGGTGGGTGGCATAGGCACCGACCCCATGCTGGTGTTCCTGACCGTGGGCTTCCTGCTGTCCATGTTGTGCCTAGCAGGCTGCGTGGGGGCCCTGCGGGAGAACTGCCGCCTGCTACAGCTCTTCTCCGGCCTGGTGCTGCTGCTGGTCACCGCCCAGGTGCTGGTGGCCATCGTGGCCTACAGCCTGCAGGGCGAGGTCCGGGGCTACCTGCGCTCGGGGATGCTGTCGGCCATGGCGCGCTACCAGGACAACCTGGACCTGAGGTTCATCACGGACGAGATCCAGACGGGCCTGCAGTGCTGCGGGGCGGACACCTACCGCGACTGGGAGACCAACGTGTGAGTATGGGACGTGACGTACGAGGGAGCGGGACATTCTAGATGTGAGATATGTTCGTGAGGCAAAGTATATCACAGGTGGTGCTACACTGTACAGTGGTCAGCAACAAGTGGCAAAGTGAGAAGATCTCCTTCCTGAGGGTTCGTTATTGATTTATATTGAGTTGAGTGTGTCTATCTATCGTTGTGATGTGTTCTCTTGGTTTGAACCATTTGGAAGAAGGATGTGACCAATAAAGGCACTGCGACCTCTTAAAAGACCCTCCCTGACCCGTCTTATTGTCGCTCAGGTACTATAACTGCTCGGCCCCGGGGGTGCTGGCCTGCGGGGTGCCTGCCACCTGTTGTGTGGACCCCCTGGAGAACGGCACCGTGTGGAACTCCCAGTGCGGGGTGGGGGCCCAGCAGCTGGACGAGTTCTCTGCCCAGAGTGTCATCTTCCTAGGGGGTTGTCTGGGGGGAATTTCCCGCTGGATAGAGCAGCACACTGGCCTGATCGGAGCCGTTGCCATTGCCATACTGGGGATCCAGATCTTGACCCTCTTCATCACAACCAGACTGCTGGATAGCATCCAGTGGCACAAAGCTACAGGTGCCGCACAACACAACACAAGATGAGGATCATCGCTTTGCGCACACGGACACAAGGACTCCTATTTATTTGACAGGATTGCTTAATTTACCTTCTACATGTGGAATGCCATTGCCATGCAGTGAAAAATGTTAGGCAATAAAGTAAAAATATTCAGATGTGTTCCAATGGCTTTTGATTTGTATTTATACATGTATTATGTGTTAACTATTGCACTATCACAGTATGTGTATTTTGAGCACAGTCCTATCAAAACTTTGAAGTTCAGTGATGGGACCATTAAGGTTTTGCTGTCAGCACATGTATCATTCATTCTCTTTTCATAGTTGGGACTTTGTTCGTGCAAAATAAATATGTAATTGTTCTAGCGCACTGTAAAAAATATTCTTAATTAAAAACTTTTTTTTTCACTATCCAATTCCCATGTCAGAGCAGGTGAAATCTTGAGAGGATTTGCTGAACATATACACTACAATAGGGTTCCTAATGACAAAATAAATGTCTAGAAAGATCCCAAGACCTACTCTGAATTTGTTTCAAATAATCCATGCTGAGGATGAGGAAAACTGTTCCTTCAGGTAAGAAGCCAAGCTCATCGTTATGGCTGTACTCCATGAATTGACTAATAAAATGAAATATCCAAATGACCACTTCAGGAACACACCCAGAGTTTATGAATTAACTGAGGATAAAAAGTATTCTTTATATTGTATGATATAAACTTACAGACTGCAGGTATAGTTTGGAGACATATTTGCAAAGTGCCATCCCTGAATGAAAGACATTTTTACAAATACAGTGCAAGCTATATGGAATCAGACAGTAGGAAAGAAAGTTGAAAGTTTTGTTTTTTGATGAGGGAAATGATGGTAAAATCTATTTGGCAGAGAGCAATGCAAAAAATAATTGTGTTTTTTTTTTGTTGATACCTTCTCATGTGGGGTCGGAGAAGTCAGTGTCAGATGAGCGATATAGGACTGCCTTAGTATACAAGTACACAGTATTGTAGGGCAAGTATAGGTGAACAAGGGGATGAACAGATCATGTAGGCACTGATATTTAATCCCAGGACTAGTAAAAAAGTAAGAATATGTGCTAGCAGACGGAATATGACTAGGTTGTTAGACAAGGGCATTGTGGGCTAGCCAGTGGATTGGTATTAGTAGTTAGACACCTGAATTATTGTGACATTGGCACTGTTTCTGTAAGACTTTGTTGTTTTAGGTCAAAAAGGGTTAATTCAAACAATTTCTCAAAACCAGCTCAATGGTTCTTTTTCAGGCTACGTCATTGAGCCATGTGCATCCAGCTGCTTGCTCGGCTTCCATAAATTGTGCAGTGTACTGCCATTTGGTAATAACGAGTGGTGGCTGTAATTTGCCTTGCTAATGTTGTCCCAGATCATAGCTTGTGAGCCACAACCAAGGAGACAAAGATAGAAGTGCGCTATGCACAGGCAGGAATAATAATCGTTAATATTCGTAGAATTTAGAGAATGTAGAATTTAGAGTATTGCACTTTGAACGGTAGAGTGCAGTAATACACCACCGATGCGTCTACTCTGCCAAAAAATATACAAGAAGAACAAAGTTCAGCCGGCACGGTCAAGAGTGACATGCGTGCTTGCTTATTCACACACACGGTTGTTTGGAAGTAACGTTACAAGGTCTGATATAGGCACAATAACATGGGGAAGAATAAGCCAATAAAGTCAAACAAGCCAGTAAAACAAAGTGGCAAGACTGGACACGAATCAAGGTAAGGTTGAAGATCAAATAGACATTTAGTGTGGCGATAACGTTAGCTAGAAACCTAGCCTATGTTATTTAGCTTGTACCATAACTAAACTAGATGCTACACCCAGTCAAATTGTTGTTCGTTTGTATTTGTGGGGTGTGAAATCCCTCGTGAAAGATAGCTTAGATCAAGTTTTGAAGTTAAGTTGTGCCTGGTGAGAATAGGTAGCTTGACATTCAACTTGAATATTATTATACGATACTTTCAGTAGTTCCATTACAAGGCTTAGTTATTAATATAGCAATGATTGTATTGGTCTGTTCTAATTAATGAATACAGCGAAAGTTAACGTGGTCAACGCCAATTGATGGTACTATGTTGGTACTGCAGACTGGCTGTAACTGTTTAGTTTTTTTTGTTTTTTTTTTACTTTTCACATATGTGTTGTTTTTTTAGTGAGGTGAAGAACAAGAAGCCACATCGAGATGGTAAACCTAAGCAAAAGGATCACCTTGAACAAATCCCATTTCGTCTTCGCGAGATAATGAAAAGCAAGGAGAGGATGAAAATCCCTTATAACAAGAAAAATGCCAAAAAGATGAAAGAAGGTCAGACTATATTATAATGCATGTAACTTTTAATGATTATATTATGATAACTATAATTACAAGTGAATTCTCATATTTATTTTTTGTCCCTGTAGCCGTAATTGCCAAGCATAGCACAAAAGGTGCTGCAGTGGGTGACATCCCAGTGCCACAATTCCGACGGAAGAAAAAGGAGACGGAGAAAGCCTACATTCGGCGTATGGAGAATGAGACACAACATGTCCTTTTCCTTACCAAGAACCAGATAGAGAGACAGCCTGAGCTAGAAGAAGAAGAACAGAAACCTGGAGTTACTAAGTCTGACAAAAAAAAAGAGTAAGTAAATGTTGGTGTAAGTTTTTTTTCTAAAGCACTAATATTACGTGTTTATTGGTAATCCAAAGGCGACGTTGTCAAGCAATTGGCCATCCAATAACTATACAAATATTTTACCTAAACATTGAAATATACAGACCATAGATATATGTCAAGAGAATGTTGCTTTCAATTAAATGTCAAGAATAAAGGGCATGCTTAAGAAAAGAAGTAAATTTTGTGAATTCATACTTACCTGATTAAAAAGTGTGGGATTTATCTGTGACATACTATATTTTTTTATGGCCAGCTATATAAAAAGTGCTTATGCTTTCTTCTCTTGCTTCCTATACTTGACAGGTATGATAAAGTGCGATTGCAAAGGCTTCATCAGAAGAAATTAGATAGACAAGTGGACATGGTTGAGAAGGACATGTTTATAGGTATGTTCAAGTACTTGATGTGCTGACCCTGTCACCCCATATTGAGACAGTGTCTCTTATACGATATATTTTTTTCATTGATTCAAACTTTATGTTGTTCTTGTTTTTTCAGATACAGTGCGGTTTGGGGAAGTTGCAATGGCACCACCAATTTTGAGTGTAAAACCCAGAAAAGCCCCTATCAAATCTCAGGTACCTGTCTTTATACACTGAAATAAGATCATTTTATTTTCAATTGATCCAGTTTGAACAGATGGAATAGATGTACTACACAAGGTACATTGTTTGGTATTAAAGAAATGTGCTATCGAAATAAATGTTTGCTTAAAGAAATAAGCGAAGGGTTCAATGGCGGTCTCTCTTTCTTCCAACCCATCTCTCAGGGTGTATCGAAGGGGCTTCTCCTGAATTCTCTGCTCGGCCACACCATGTCGTCAACGGCCAAGCCCTCCATGGCGAGACAGAGGATGATGGAGGAGGAGAGGGTGCGTGTGGTGGAAGCCTACCGCCACCTGAAAAAACAGAAACAACAACAGCAGGACGCCAAAGGGGCAGGGATCGACAAACTGAAGAAGCTCTAGTTCACATGGCCATACCCAGAAAGGAGACGATAGGTCAGCGTAACACTCTGGGCCATTTTGGCTTCAACAACAAGTCTTGACAGATGAAGGTGACACTGAAATTAATCTCACCGTCTGTAAAAAGGCCCGCCACGTGCCGCGGACAAATTATTTGCAACGTCTTCCTCAAAACCGAGTTGCCTGCGATGTAGTGGTTATGCTGTGGACGTCATGTGAAACATCATCGTGTGGTGAATACGTCCCCAAAAATTTTTTTGACATGTTTTTAAAACATTACCATAGTGATGCAGCGATGGGGGTGAAGTCAGTAAAATTTCATGGGGCATTATTTCTTAATAAAATCTTCCGTTTTAGGCTCTAGGTGGCACTGCCACAAAACATAATTGCTTCTGTTTTTTTCTTCACTTGTTCTTATGGAAATATGTTTTATAATAAAACCAAGTTTATTTTAATAAACTTCTATTTATTGAAACGTTACAATTGAATGCTTTGAAGACAAACCTTAATGGTGCTGTATAATTGGTGGTTGTTAAAACCCTACTTTTACAGGGCAACCAATGTACAAGCTTGTGTTCCAACATTATCACAGGGCTTCACTTGCCCCTGTGCCCTAAGCAAATCACCTGAGGTTTTGACAGACAACCCACTATGAAAGCCAAACCTACACTATTTACATTTGTTAGCCCAAATAAGGTCTTTACCCACCAGCCATGAATGAGTGCCTTATCTGAGGTTTTGTTCAACCAAACAACGTAGAATAAAAAATTTTTGCTGTTTTGATTTACACCACAGGTTATATCTGGACACAAATATCGGCGTGCCGTTGTCAACTAAAAACCTCTTTACAGTTCATGTTTTGTTCTGGTCTGATGATGTTGCCCCTTTATTAGTTTTGGGATATCGCTACTCCCCTCCACCTCATGGATGCAGACCCACTTTTGTTTGGTCAGCTGGACTTTGGTCACACTTTCAGACACACATGATGTCTTTTATGTTTGTGGAGCGTTGTCACAATGACCAGGAAATTACAATTGATCTCCCAAGTGGGAGCAGGTGCCTCTGATGTGTAGTGTTTGTCCTGTACATAATGTACCGTTCAAGTGATACTCCATGAATTATAATGATATACATTGAAACCCATGCCATCAACCCTTGATGCAAATTGCTGTAACGATAACGACCCTATTTGGTTCTTACCCTATTAACATGGAAGGTCTAGCCATAAATATAACACAGTCAGTTGTCTTCTGGTGAGAAGCCACTAACTGTGGGCTGTGCTTTAGTACTAAGGCCCTACTGGTAACCTAGTTACCTGTTGATGTCGAGCCAAACAAAACCTTAAGAAAACCACCCCTTGATCATCATAATCTAGTGTGAGTCTAATTTGATAAAATATTAGTGCATACGTACATTTAAAAACAAATTACAATTGCTTCGCACAGCACAAGCTGGTGACTACATTGTTTTGATAACCGTAAACAAAAAAACTGTTTCAGTACGATCAATTTCATGCTCAACTTTCTTGCAACACTGGGTTATGTCCTCATCATAATAGGGATCAAGAGGCACAGGCTTACACGAGTTTGGAGTAAAATGTTGGCACTTTCTCTCACATGTTTCTTTGTGAATTCTCATCTTGTTTGCTAATAAAGCCCTTTGTCTAATCCCCTTCTCTGGGTCTTGCCTTTTCCTAACAAGTGTTTGTGTCTGCTGACAGCACCGGATGGTGGGAGTGAGTGGGAGAGAGCCTTCTCAATCTGCTGCTAGGCAGCAGTAGCTCACGCAAAGCCTTTCATGTGAGTGTGTGTGTGTGTCTGTGTGTGTGTGTGTGTGTGTGTGTGTGTGTGTGTGTGTGTGTGTGTGTGTGTGTGTGTGTGTGTGTGTGTGTGTGCACGCGCGCCTGAGTGTGCAGTAACAAATTAAACGTGAATAATTGTACTTATCCCTGTGGTAGTACTAAGGCAAAGAAGAAGAGGAGGATGGTGCACTCCAAATGCAGTTACTTAACTTTGAGACTCTAACGTGCTCACGTTACATTCTGTACACAATGCTGTGATCAAATTTGTCAGAGGATATACGCACAGCCACACAAGCTGACCCCTATGACATGGATCATTTCTTAATAACAAAATTGGTCTCTTCATTGATGGGAGCCAGTGAGTTCACTTGCTGCCCACTCTACTTATTTATATAACAGACATGTGCATGCACTCCTGGATGCCCTGGACCACCACCACCAAAAAGAAAAAGCTCATCCAAATGAGAAATGGCAAACTGATTTTCTTGTCACATTTCAAATGAATCGATAAAACCTCACTGCACCGCCCAAAATGACCCTTTTACTTATTTATTTTTTTGCAAACATGCTAATAGCATTTGTTTTTGTTGTTACATAAATAACAAATTGTGCTTCAGTTAAGAGTTGGATATTTCCATGTTAGCAAGCATCTCATTACGTACAGTACAATACAAAACAATCACAAAGGTTAACTGCCGGCAGCTATGATATTGTTGGGAAGCCTGTTTTCAACCACGAAAGAACTCCATCCGTGCAAGAGGCGAGGCAAAACATCTTATCAGGCACAAGCATGTAAATGAGTTCTGCTCTGCACATTTACACTTCCTCTTACGATATTCCGCACCTATGTATGCATCTCCCTGTTCCCGTTTTAGAAATACTATGGATGTGATACCAATCCATATAGAGGAACATGCTTACCAAATGTAATAAGTAACAGTTATCAAACAGATTAAATGACAGCCAAGAAGCGCAATAAGAAATTCCATATATGAAATTCCATATATGAAATTAAATTATTAATTTAATTCATAATCAACATATTGTTCTAGCACATAACTCAAACAACAAACTTACTAGACATTAATACAATTTTTGTGATGTAAGAGAAGCAATGATATAGAAAACATGAAGTTCCATTAGTGCAGTGTTGCTCAGGGTGAATATACAATACACACAACTGTCCAGAGACAGGGGTCCATATTGTAGTGTAATTATGTTATTACATTTCAATAAATAATACAATGATTGAGTTTGTTAATAACAAATTGCGAGAGCTTCTCGGTAGGTTTACAATGTAGGGATGAATAGACGATAGGAATAGGTGGATCCCAGCATCTGAAATGGTGAACTTAACTTGCACCCACCACACAGCCCCAAACCATGGCTTCTAACTGACCTTTGGGCTCATCAACCAGTCACACACACACACACACACACACACCTACACACACACACACACACACACACACACACACAGACAGACAGACACACACAGACACACACACACAGACACACACACACACACACACACACACACACACACACACACACACGTATCATTAAGAATGAAAGAGAGGAGTCGGGGTGCTGCTGGGGTTTTGAAGGAGGAATATTCACTTACTCCTTCACCACAAGGTCTTCTTGTTTAAACTATTTCCCTGAGGAGGAGAAGGACAATTAGATTTCAACCATCGGAGCACCGCTCAAACTGAATGTCTTTCAGTCCACGCATGATCTCTGATTTTGAGCTGCATACTTACACTTCCGGCATGCGATAGGCCCAATGCGGATAAGGAGTGTGGTTGGGGGCTCACCCCCTGACTCCGTGGGGAAGTCCTGGCTCTAGGGAGGACCGTCTCACTCAAATTGTCCCTCTTTAAATTCACACACACGCAATAGTTAAGTTACAGCATTGGAAGAGCGTTTGATAGAGATTGTGACAGTACAGTGACAGTTTGGAGTAGTGGTGATATCGGACAGTATGAGACACACTCACAATGGGCAGGGTCTTGGTGATCAGGGCTAGTTCTGTAGGCTGGTACACATTACTGCGGAGCTGACCATTATAAGCCCCATAAGGAGACACTGGCTTCTTCACTAAAAGAGGAACAGAAGGAGGAGGAATTTAGAAAACAAGCTTGTTAACAGCAGCACACACAGACACACTCCCACTTTAAATCACTAGAGACTTCAATGGTTGTCAACTTCATGTACACCATCGTTGTCTGGTTCCAAGGTTTGCAGGTTTGATTCGAAGGTCAACTAAAATGGCAAGCTCCAGCTTCATTTTCACTTGTAAAGCAAGCCATTTACCACAACATTTGCTAAGTGCATCTGTCAAACAATGCAATCCTGTGGCTTGGTTGTATATGTGTGTGTGTGTGTGTGTGTGTGTGCGTGCGTGCGTGCGTGCGTGTGTGTGTGTGTGTGTGGAGGGATGGGGACGTCTGTTTCCCTGGAACCCAGGGAGTAAAGTCCGCACACCTGCATCCCCGCCCTGCCTGCTCGTTACCTCTGTAATTGTTTTCTGCTATCCCATCATGTAAATCTGGACCAACGTAAAAGGGTCAAGTCACTACAAGTGGACTTCTACTGAGCTGTCAAAAGTAGAAAACTGTAGCAAGTATTAATATTAATCTTTTCATTCATCATTCGTTTAGTTCCACAAGGAAATAATGAGCATCCATGTCAACATTCATTAGATAGAACAAAGTGTGTTTTTTGGCTAACTCAAAATGAAAGCAAAGCAAACAAAGTGACTATGTGCAGGTCAGGTACGGTAAAGGTTACACGACAACGGATACGCCAATGAACTTCCCTACGATATTTGTGGACGAAAAACAATCCATCATTTTTTTCAGTAGGACTGGGGTCAGTGAAAGTACATGGTAAAGATTCCCTTGAGTATACAAAGCTTGCAAAAAAGAAAGGATTAATATGTGTTTCTTCAGTGGCCTAATCCTCTCCAATTCAATGATACATTCGGAAAAGGGTATCAGTCACATTCGGTCCGAGTGGGCCACAGGAAAATGGAATAAGACATACTCGCTTTGAAAAATAATTGACAAAAAAATGCAAAAGCTGTGTAGCTTTATACTTATCTCTTTTGACATTGCATCTTGGTTAATACTTGCTATTAATAAAGATCGGATGAAAACAGAAATAGGTCACATAGTTATAGACATGTTTTAGAAGGTGTGTGTTGAAAAAGAGACTGTTTGTCTTTTATACCTAATGCATAGTAACTCAGAAGTAAACGCATGGTCGGAAAATGACACACACTATACAGTGTGACACAGTATATCTTTCCATTAGTTATCGCTGTTAAGACAATAAAAATGCAAGGTGTAAGAATCCGGGTGCTGAACACTAGCCTACCTGAGATGGGCTCCTCAATGAAGAAGGCCTTGTTTTCTATGTACATGTTCTGATTGGGCGCATTTGGCTCCTTCAGCATGTTGTCGAACACCAGACTCCTTGCCGGGTAGACAACAAGGTCTCCGTCGTGGAGCTGCTCTTGGTCCGGGTCCTCCTGGGTCAGAGAGCTGATCTCTGGGATGGTGTAGAGAATGAGGAACACCCAGGCGTTAGACACCACGGCTACAGCCAGCGTGGGGTCATCCCAGCTGGGGTCCCCAGCCACGAGGTTGCCGTATACGTACATCACGATCCAGACCACCCAGATGGTCGTGGAGAAGAGCCCGGTGGCCAGGATGAAGGCCCCATCTCTGCGCCACTGCTTGTGTTTGTGCATGAGCGAGGGCACGGCCATCAGCACCACAGCCAGTAGCAGGGCCATCACGTAAATCAGTGCCATCACAAAGTCCTGGTTGGCTATGCTGCAAGTCAACAAAGGCTGACTGAGGGGGCTCCGGGCCACCGTGAGGATCAGCCACTCGGCGTTTATGATCACCTCCACCAGCCAGAGAGCCAGGGCCCCCAGGCACAGCATCCAGGCTCTGGGACCCTGATTCTGACGCTCCAGGAGGGCCAACCATAGGCCATGCATTACCAGGCAGGCCAGGCAGCCAGCAAACAGCACGCCAAACAGGAAACGCCGCGCAGCACAGCTGGTGAAGTCCCGGCCTACGATGAAGGCAAAGGTGAGGCCGAACAGTCCCAACGTGAAGACCAGGAAGCTGGCCTGCAGGGCCACCATCCCCTTTCTCTTCCTGTCCGTCACAAAGGGCAGACTAGCCATGAGAATCATCAGCAGCACAAAGGAAGTCAAGACCCCAGCAGCAGCAAAGGCCTCCACCACGATGCCCCAAACGGTAGCCAGGTCACAGAGGTTGTAGTAGAGGGAGTTGATAGAAGGCCCACACCCTTTTGGAGCTCCGGTGGGATCCATGGCGTCGCTGTTGGGCCAGAGGGACAGTGCCTGTTGCAGCAGCACTAACCTGATTGGTGCTTCAATCACGCTCACCACTCTGGAAAAACAAACACACAATCAATAAGCCTTCAGGCATACAGATATGTTTAGCTGGCAAAAAGCTATTGAATGTCAGCGTGTTTTTGTTTATTATGTGAAATATTTGGCTCTCAATTCAGGCTAATGTGTGACAGACAGGATGAAATTAATATCTTCAATTATCATTACATCAGTACCATAAAGATGTATGGTGCCACCTACGCAATTGATTCCCTTTGCACCATAGGGATCAAGAAAACTATAATGCGTCGAGAGAAGTCTAGGCAAAATGTATTGATGTTATGATAGTTTGGACAATACACTATATAAATAAACTACAATAATATCACATAATAGTGAATACTATCTAAAGCGTAAATATTTGGGCTAATGTGAATTTAAAAATGTTCCATTAATTAGTATTGTTTTCCTTCTGGATTAAATATTTTTTTCTTAGCTCAGAAACTAGTTGTTGCCCATTAAATAAAAAAATTCTAGTCTAGTTTACATGACATTAAAGCTACTTATGGCACATTTTGAAACATACTAACAATCATGGGACTATTGATCACAAAACCATACTTAAAATAATAACTGTAGTTTTTATTTTATTGAATGAACTTTAAATTGATTGGTTTCCTCTTACCTGTAAGGTGCAGATGGTGAGGAGATCGGACGCCGCTTTATACCAACAGGTGAATGAGTAAATTCTGCTCCACAATGTTGAGTTTCGAAACGGTGTCTTATAATTAAGAAGTAGCAGGCATTCTTTTTTTATTTTAAATATGACGTTCACCGCACATTATGTTTTTCCGCAGTGTAAGTAAGTACTTTATAACGGTTACTTGCCTATAGGTGCCTCCCACCCACTCCAGTGAAAGATCAGCCACCTGCACTGCTCTGTAGCTACGGTGAATCGTCCTTCCTTATTTCCTTTCACATTACGTCTGACCATTTTCTCATTCCCTATCATCGGCTTGTCTAAAGGTTCCAAGTGGTTCCCATGGTCCCAGCTTTGCATATTGTGGGCGATTATAGGGCCTAGTCGTCGAAATTACACGGTGACTGGCAAGCTTAAATTTAACAATAGGGGCATTATTTCTTCTTGAATGTAGGGCAACTTTTTTAGTTTTGCAGTCTCTATTATTTTAGTATTGTCGAACGGATTCGCTAATTTTAGATGGCAAATCAAAGTTTGCATTGATCATCATGATTTTGGGTGAGCTTTTAACTCTGTCTTTATTTATTGACTTAGTGGGATAAAAAACATCAGACCGTACGTATCACCTCTTTTGCAAACATAATAAATCAGTGATATTGTTTATTCTCATTGGCAAGATGTGGAGAGCCACCTAGTGGATAACACGGATAAGGCCGATTTAAGAGAAGTATAAAATTCCTCTTCGTTTTGGGGGGCTAGACCGAGCACCGGCTCTTTTTCTCCTCTAAATGGAATCAAATGAGATTACATAACCAAATGGCCAAGGCAATTGATCGGTTGTAAAAGCTAATTAGGAACAATTAGATTAAGATAAATATGGAAGGCTTCTATTGATTTTAGGCATTTAAAAATATCCTACCTTATTGTAAAAGTAATATATTTCTCATTTAATGTTAATGTGGAAAAGAAAATTGGTTACCATTGTTTTATTTTTTGCAAATGCTCTAGAAGCGTATGCTCAAACATTACTAAACGTAATCTTCTGAAATATACGTTTTCCTTGTATACAATTTTGTGAATAAGAATAAGTCATACTGCTACTATATGTGTAAATACTAGCCTAATCTGTTTTTCTTAATTAAACTTAAGTAATTAAGTAAATGTATCCATTTACTTGAGATCAAACATTGTAAACACACTTTCATAAAAGTATATTTAAAGTTGCATTGCCACCTAAATAACAAGGACATTCTATGTGGAGTAGTTCCAGGGGGCTATTAGTGTTGACCCATAAAGCCATCTGTTTATCAATCCCTGAAGTGATATTTTGGGAGTTGTGCCTGGGGTTCCAGCACAAGTACGAGGTCATGCAGTGGGATACTAAACTGCATGATTTTAAAGATGACCGCATGGGACCTCCCGTGGAGCATCGATCCCTCAATGGAAGTCCACCCCAGGGGTGCTTTTACAAACCCGGCACCCTGTCAATCCCTGTGCTCGGACCATTGTCTACATGGCCCATTCTTGACTTATATTGTTCACAGTGGAGAGTACAATGTGACCTCAATGACACTCAAAAGTTGATTTCTTTATTTATAAAAAAAATATATGTACATTACTGGTGATATTGTTCAGAAGTCAAACAGTTAAACACACTTATTTCAAGGAGGTCTTTGGAGAGTATGTAGTGAAAACATATACTGGAACACTTATGCACCTTATGAGTGTGCCTAATCTACATTATACTCTGTTGTACCCATGGGACTCATATCTTGCAGTCAAAATACATCTCGCAAATATATTCTTGTAGAAGGATAGGTCCAGTATAACACTGTGCCAACGTTGAGCTGTCAGGTGGTGTGAGAGATTGAGGCGAGTGAGTGACTGGTCCGTGGGCTTTGTTACCTGCCAATTGTAGTCCTGTAGGAAGGCCTCATTAGAGCGCTTCAACCCAGCTCTCCTCAGAGAACATGTCAGGCTATTCATAGCCATGGGTAGGCCAATGGAAGATTCTCCCAGGACTCCTGCATTCATGGAGCAGGCCAGCCCTTAGGGCTTCTCCCAATGTCAACTCTCTCTGAAATGATGCCTTGCCTTTATTTTTTCATCTTTTACTGTCTGGTGGATGCAGTTCCTAATAAATCAATAGAGATATTTTTTGAAAGGCCGATCTCAAGCTAGTTTGATACGTATTATTTGTCTTTACTAGTCAAAAAGCTTACCAAAATGGTAGGGTCCCCATTCTCTCCTTCCAGCTCCCCTGTCAAGGATACAAGACTAGTGCAAATGAGTCAGTGCTGGGGTTGCATATGCTAGGTGCTAGTTCAATATTGGGATGGCGAAATGGTCAAAGCCTTAAAATAAATGAACCCATGCCATGACTTGTTCTCCAAATTGCAATGCTGGGCTACCGGGGAACATGTAGCATGGTCTGTACATGACTCTTTGGACCACTCACTCTCAAAGTGGTATTGATTCTGGTACCCTCATCCTGGCAATTAGCATTATCTTGCCTGCAGCAACCAGTAAACTCTGTGCCCAGCTGGTCCTACTGTGGATCACGCACAGTCGTTTGTCACTTAGCACACACTGCAAATGCACACAGTTGTTGTTTGCAGCAGTGTCTTGCAACTGTGTTGGGTTGCTAGTTTGGGAGTAATTAGGTTTTGCAAAAAGGAGGGCTCAACGATAGTAGTTAGACCTATTTCTCAATTAGAAACAATAAATATTGTGATGTCAAGTTTGTAAGTTAGTCTATACAATAATTAGATAGGTTATGTTTACTGATTGATCATAGTAGGTCTGTCTATGCTGGCACATAAATATCAAAGACTTACATTTCTAAGAGCCAAAATTTCTATGTGGTAAAGTAATTGCCATCAATAAATTGTTCTAATCTGGGGATACGATTACGATATCAGTGCATAAAGAATTGCTTTTAAATGTATTTTAATATAATGCCTAAACATCCCTTTTTAGCATTTCTCTAAAAACCTGATCTTTGTCCCATTCTGGCCCTGTGCCATAGATCGATGTCATGTTACATCCAAAAGGAAGGAATTCAAAATCAAAGCCGTCGTCATGGCAACGCCCCTGCCAGTTTCAGCCAATCAATGGAGTGTGCAAAGCTGCGAGATGCACCAGGGAAAGGCCGGGCGTCCTACATAAAGAGCACGGGACGGCGAGCCGGGACGCCAAACGCGGGGCATCCCTCTCTTTGAACGCTCACTCACATACACACACACACACACACACACACACACAGAGACACAGACAAGTAGCCAAGACGCCAAACCAAAGGAGAGCCACAAAGAGCAGTGCGTGAACCAAGACCAAAGAAAAGGATTAAATGACCAGACATGGCACGTCCATCTGAGAAAGGAATCCCCACGAGGATCTATTGGGCCACCTCGTTTGTTTTTCTCTGCCTCCACCCCACCGTGGTATCCGGAGGTAAGGTGACAAATGGCATCGAGAGATGGTTTATCTTTGTCCTTCTCTGACCGTCTAGTTTCTTAAGCTCCTTTGTGTTCCATGGTTTTATCCAACAGAAATCTGTACCGTGCAGTTCCCCCCTGCTGTTAGTGGGCAGGAGGACACAGCGTGAGTGTGCGTTGCTCCAGCCCAGCCTGAGAGCAGGGGACATTATTAGTTAGACTGTTCTGTCTGTTCCACTCCTCTTGTTCTCGTCTAGCTGTCTATTTCTAGCACGGAGGGAAAAAAAAGGATGCTCAAACCACTACTGTCTCTGTGAGTCTGATCAAGTTACAGTGCAAACTAAATGGACAAAAAAAAAGACTTCATTGAGATTTGGCTTGCCTTTTTGACCATCCATCCATCCATTAACTTTACCGCTTATCCTGTACAGGGTCACGGGGGGGGCTGGAGCCTATCCCAGCAGACACAGGGCGAGAGGCGGGGTACACCCTGGACAGGTCGCCAGTCTATCCTTTTTGACCATATCGAATCAATTCATAACTATAAGTGTTTAGCTCACATCTTCTTAAAGAATTGTGTTGTTTTTATTCAGTTCTGTAGAGCCTATTTACTCACTGAGTTTAAAGTTTTAATTTAAGGTCTTACTGTCAGTGGAATCTATTTGACATTTTTTATTAGTGTGAGATTATCGCTAGAATTTGAAATTGCTTCAGTACAGCTTTATCAATGTGCCACTGTAAAGAATGTGTTTGTGTGTGTGTGTGTGTGTGTGTGTGATTGTGTGTGTGTGTGTGTGTGTGTGTGTGTGTGTGTGTGTGTGTGTGTGTGTGTGTTTGTGTGTGTGTGTGTGTGTGTGTGTGCGTGCGTGCGTGCGTGTTTTTGAACAAAGTAAAGCAAACATTGTAAAATGGTGTGTCAGTGGCCAACATGCCCAGCTGGCAAAGACGCTGAATAGACTTGCGTCAGTTTGAAATGGAGGTGCATGATGATCACAGACAGCAGCCTCATAGCAGGCCAGGAAAGCAACCCAGCGAAGCAGCCCCCCCCCCCCCTTCCGTGCCTCGTTAAACCCTTCAGTAATAGTCCCAGCCAGCTGCTGACTGTGGAGGAGAGGAGCACGGCGGCAGCGGCACAGCGGGCCGTCTCTTTCATGTCACATCTACAGTGTGGGCTCCAGCTCGTGGGGACCTTGTGGAAGGAGCCATCTGTGGCACTGCTGCTGCAAACGCAGCAGTGGACTCATTTCTGAGCACCTGGTGTCTGAGCGCTCCCTGAGTCAGCCGCCTGGCGCGTTCTCCTCTGTAGCTATTCAATGAAATCACAGGAATGAGAGGACTTGCACATTTGATGCACTCTGATTCAGAGTGTGATTTGCCAACCTTTTCATGGGTGCTGTACAGTTAGATAACAGCCAGCTCTCACTAGTAAATTATCACTCTGATGTTCTCGGAAATCTTTCTCCAACCTCGGTCCTATAACTTGCATTGGATGTCTTCATAAGCATTTGGATCATTGCTCGTTGGCCCGATGTTGAACTCTGGCCAATAAAGAGAAATGCTGGGGCATTTGAAGAGAGAGCTTAAGTGTCTGCAGATGGGTCTGGCTGCAAGCCAAAAATGGACCACGGCTGATTTTGGGAGGATGTTTCTTTGGATTTTCTTTTACTTTGGTGTTTGTTCTTAGTGCCCCCCTTGACAGAATGAACTGTTTTGGTGAAAGTTCAATTGGTAATACAACACAATCACTGTTGGTCAATGTGTCTGCCTGACTTGGTGTGCAGTAGCCGTAAAGTTTTTACAATTGGTCGCGTAACGTCCTCGTATTGGCCATCCCGCAGCCGCCCTGAAGCAGGAGGCAGCCCTGGAGACCGGCGCCACGGTGCTGAACCACTCGATGGCCATGGTGCAGCGCATGGAGACGCTCCTGGCCCAGGGGAACGGCAGCGACGTGATCCTCCGGGTGCAGACCGTCAACACAGACGAGGTGAAGGTGATCCAGGCTCACAGCCTGGTGCTCACGCTGCAGAGTGAGGTGTTTGAGGAGCTGCTGCTCACCCGCAACGCCAGCACCCTGGTCCTCAGGGAGCCCGCCGACTGTGCCGCCGTCTTCGACAGGTTCATGAGGTGAGGACACCAGCAGAGGGCAGTGAGAGTAGCTGTGGCTCACAAACGTATGTATCAGTCAGTGGTTTCAGTGACCACTACAGTATATCAAGTTTGGGTTCAGTTGAAGGATTTTTGTTAGAGAAGCGTTATGTGGCTGTTGTCAAAGCTTACCCCTCAACATGAAGGCCTAGATATCTAAATCTATGTTGCTCTATACCCTATTATTATGCAATGAACAGCAGCCCCATCTTTGGACAAATTAAAAAGTTACACCCACTGTGACAGACATTCACCCGTGCAACATGCAGTGTATTTTAGAGCTCTCGTTTATGTGGATGGAATGAAATACATCTATTGGGTTGTAACATAAATCTTATCACCGCGCTGTGCACATATGAATCCATTAACTCTAGCCCTTCTTTCCTCCACAGGTATCTTTACTGTGGTGACATCTCTGTGCGACTGGATCAGGCCATTCCGCTGCATAGGCTGGCCAGCAAGTACCGCGTTGGGAGCCTGCAACAAGGCCTCTCCCAGTACATGACCCAGCATCTGTCCAGCGAGTCTCCCTCAGGCCATGTGGTGGGCTGGTACACGTACGCCATTCAGATTGGGGACGTGTCGCTGAGGGACAGCTGCCTGCAGTACCTCTCCTGGAACCTGTCCTCGGTGCTGCAGAGCGCGGAGTGGGGCTCCATCACTGACGAGCTGCTGCTCTCCCTCCTCCAGCGCTCCGACCTCATTCTGCAGAGCGAGCTGGAGCTCTACGAGGCTCTGGAGGCCTGGATCCTTCAGAACCAGCCAGCCAGCGTGACCGTGGAGAGCGCCCTGAGGGCAGTGCGATACGGCATGATCCCCCCGCAGCACCTGTTCCGCATGCAGAAGCAGTCCTCGCTCTTGCAGAAGTACTACGAGTCGGTCCGCGACCTCCTGTACCTGGCCTTCCAGTTCCACTCGGCCTCGCCCATCCAACTGGCCAAGTACTTCGACGTCAACTGCAGCATCTTCACCCCCCGTAACTACCTGTCCTCGGCCTGGGGCTCCCCCTGGGTCATCAACAACCCCACGCGGGACGACCGCAGCTTCAGCTTCCAGACCCAGCTGGGGCCCAGCGGCCACGACGCCAGCAAGAGGGTGACGTGGAACGCCCTGTTCTCCCCCCGCTGGCTCCCGCTCAGCGTCAGGTCCACCTACACGGAGCTGGGGGCCATGCAGCCCACGCGCACAGATGGAGGCCGACCCCGGATCATTGTGACCCCAGCCACTTCCAGCCCAGACTTTGCCGGCGTGAGCTTCCAGAAGACGGTGCTTGTGATGTCAAGGCAACAGGGGAAAGTAGTGGTTCGCCACGTCTATAACTTCCACCAAAGTACAGAGGAGGCAGGTGACTTCCTGGTTGATGCCGACCTGCAGCGTCGAAATTCTGAGTATCTCATTGACAGCTCACTCTATCTACATGTTGTGGTTAAGCCCCTGTATCATACCCTTATAGTTGCAAGGAAGTAAAAGCAAACTCATTTTTTAAGCCCCAAAGGTCCTCAGTTTCTTACACATACAATAAAATATATGTATATGTGCACAAGTGCACCCTCATTCACACACACACACACACACACACACACACACACACACACACACACACACATTTAATCTAACGTCCAATTGTACACTCATATCACAAGCTGACCTATTTTGCTTTCCTTTTATTTCAATTGTATTGAATGTATTTTTATCAACTGACCTGATGTCTTGTGTCATAAGATTAACTTCCTATTGGAATGGTGGTAAGTTCCAGTTGTTAAAGAATACGTTTCTTACGAATAAGTATTAGAGTGTAGATCCAATGGTTATTTAATTTTTTTAATGTTTGTTATTGCATAGCAACAAAACTGTACAAATTACTTGTACAAATTACAAGTTACTTATTGATTTGATTATTTGAAATTTCACTGGTGCTGCTGTATTAACACCAATGATCACAGTTCTTTAGCCAGCCATTGTTGTATTTTCATCATCTTCAAAGAAATTCAGCATAAACTTGCACCATTCATTTATTGTTTACATAGGCTATTACAATTAACCCATGGTTAACCCAAAATGGACAGTAGAATTAGTACCTCATGCAAGCAATTTGTGGATTCAATTGGATGTTGTGTGTTTACTGTTTAGTGTTCCAAATGTTGAGTATTTGATGTGCATCTCCCATGCCCTTCCTATAGCTATGGAATAAAAATAAATAAATAACGTTTGTTGTGTGGTTAATATACCAATTGGTAAGCATGGAAATGTTGTTGCTGTCTGGAAACCTTTGCAAATTTGTTTTGATCTGCTAAAAAAAAAAATACATATCCAGATATCCATATATATCTATCTATATCTATCTATCTATCTATCTATCTATCTATCTATATATGTGTGTGTGTGTGTGTGTGTGTGTGTGTGTGTGTGTGTGTGTGTGTGTGTGTGTGTGTGTGTGTGCATATATATATATATATATATATATATATATATATATATATATATATATATATATATATATGTCTCTGTTCAGATTGGATGGTATAATAGTAGTATAATAATAACAACAATAATGGTCATTATATATATATATATATATATATATATATATATATATATATATATATATATATATATATATATATATATATATATATATATATATATATATATATATATATATATCATAAATATAATGATAGAATATAGAACATATCTATAATATATAATGACCATTATTGTTATTATTATTACACTACTATTATACCGTCCAATCTAAACAGAGACTTCTCTGCCCATAATTCACTGGTCCGGAAATACGTCATTGAATACAAGCGTTGTTGGATCTTTCAGCTGTCAGACTTTGGCCACCCCAAGTGTACATACTTTTGTTTCTATATAAGCTCGATGTGTGTAACTTGTTCAGTCTGTATTCTTAATTTTGCATTAATTTATCGAACGTTTTAAATCTTAGTCTTGCATAAAAGAGACAGAAGCACGTACATTGCAATAAGTATTTGTCGTTGCTACTTGCACCACGACAAGAATCCACCGCAAACCCAGCGCGGGGTAGGGTAGATGCAGGGAGGGAGGGAGTAAAAAGGCAAAAGTCTTTGTGCTTCCCTTCCCCCTCATTAAAGCAACGGGGAAATGTCTCTCTCTAAAGGAGGTAAGAAATTTAGGTTTTCTGCTAATTTGTGCTTATGCATTTTATGTTTGGATGTATACTACTACAACGACGAAGTGCATTTGTGAAAGTTAAGTTAGCTAGCTAGCTAGCTAGCTACAGTGGCTAGCTACATGGTGGTAAGCTGCATGAAACGTTACTAGCTAGTCAGCTCAGCTAGAAAAAAAATACTAGAATGTGTTTCCTGCTTTTGTATTTTTTGCAAAATCGGTGGGCGAAGGAAATTAGCTTACTCAAGCCATACTCTTGCCTGTAGAACACGTTTAGAATAAATAATGTTCTCTGGGGACTGAAGTTATTTCTCTGTTTGATTATAAGAACTTGACCGAGCTAACGTTTCTCTTGAGCTTTCAACTTTTATGCAATGGCATGATTGATGAGAAGTGCGTAGATGTAGCCAGCTGTATCCAGCTGCACCGGTACATATTAATTTCGCATCTTTGGTCAGGGAGCACTCACATGTGCCCACCCCCCAACCATACATATCACCATTGCATGGATCTTGTCCGGCCAAAATATGAATTTTATTAAGTAATGGAAATATGATTAAAGTTGCAGCCAACTTTGTTATCTATCACAACTACAGCAATTAAATGCAAAGCAAAATCGCGAGCACACTTAAATTTTTTTCAAATCGGGGGAAAAAAATCAAGGTCCATTTGCATCATGTGAAAAGTGAAATTATTTTTCAAATTACATCGTTGACTTTGTGGTTGTTGTACAATAATTGCGTTGCCATGGTCAGGAGTACTTGTTTTGAGAATCACTGTGTACTACAGGCATTCACAGCCCTTTGCCTTCCATTACATGTTTTGACTTGCACATTAAGTGTCTACTGCCTGTCGACTCTTTGTTGACAGTTCACTGGCTACATGCAATCTGGTATAGGAGAGCTACATGGGTTTGCAAAGCCACTATTATTGTGTAAAACTGTACGTCATAGGCTTTTATGGGTGGAGTAAGCTTGTGCTGTGCATTTCAATGGCAGCCTTAATGATAGGCGTGACGTTTTCGATTCTCATAATGTGCAGTGATTGGGTACAGTAGAGTGTGGAAGATTATATGTTTGTGACTCATCATTGCCCATAGATGGGCCCACTCCGGGCTTAAAGCCACCTGGTGGTGACTTGCTACATAGCTATTCACACTTTGATGCTAAATACTGTCCAAGAATTCAGAGTATTTTTCTCCACATGCCTTATCCCAGTGCTTAAAAGAACAACACCTGTCAATTGTTTGCCTACTGAATATTCCTACTTGAGAATTATTTGAAACATTGGCCTCCAAACTTCCTAGATTAAGCATTGAACACAGATACAACTGATGCAGCCATTGATAGTCTGAGGTCCAGGTGAGCAGTTAACAGAAAGCTTAGTTAGCCTAGGCGTAGACGTCAAGTTTCCCCAAGAGTCTGACAGTTGTTAGAGGAGGTGTCCACTTGTCTGGGAGTGAGTGATTTCCTTTTCTGCAGCTTCCACCATACACACTGGCTTTCATGCTGATCAGGGACATAGGTTAGTGTTTTCAGCCACCCATGAAGCAGTGCAATGTTTTAGAAAATGATGGTTCATATTTTTTTACCATGTAAACAAGGCAGATATCAGTTTATTTTTGTTATCACCTTCACTGTGCTACATGTTGTACCTGAACCTTCAGTGGCTAGGGAAACCATTTGAAGTTGCCTGCCCTACTTGACAGTAAGCACACAGGGCCATACAGTAGGCTAGGTCTAATAGCTTAATCAGCTGACCAAGGAGCAGCAACGACCATTGCATATCAATTGTCAAAGTAAAAAAAATTAATCTTGATAACAGCCTGGAGAAAAGATGCCAGTAAAGTGCTTTGTTCTAGGTCATTTTTCCCCATTGGCTGTCTTAAGAGCACAATCATGCTCAAGATTGAAAGTCCATTGTCCAAAAGACTGCTGCAATATCGGCCTCTCATCTGAAGTAGCTGTGTCATGCTGACAGGAGCCCATTGCTCCGTGTGGAAAGTCCCTTGTTGTTGCTGGTAAAAGCATGTGTTTATGAATGAACTTCTGTGACACACAGTGAATACTACCGTGATAGGAAAAGGTCGCGGGGCTTTGGTATTTACATACCTCTACCATGTTTAGTCTGCATGTTGAAATGTGGGCCATGTTCCTGTTATAGTAGTCTAATGCAGGATTGGTGGTGTGTAAAAGGACTGTAACAATGGTGTTTGAAAAACAGGAAGACGGTTGTTTTCCCTCCCTTTATCCTTTCTACATGTGAGTCATCATTTCATTGAGGACTAGTCATGAACTTCTCTCTGTCATTCGGCGTTGAGTAATCTCTAGTTGGACAACAAAATCAGTTTTAATTGAGAGTACCAACCGAGTCTTAATATCCACTCTTCCTCATGCTTCTGAAGGAACATTTGAACTGGCCCGCCAACTTCACGTGGCAGCCAAATGAAAACTTGCAGCGATGGAACTGCAAGATACCGCAAATATGATAACAATAGGTTTAACCTTTTTTTTTCTTTCTCTCTCAGGGAAGAAAAAGAACCATGGCCTCAAGATCTCTAAAGAGGTGTTTGATCAGCCTGCCGCTGCAGTACCAACGTGAGTAACACTGCCCTACAACTAGTGGTCCTGGGAGAGGCAGCAGAATCAATCATAACCAGTGGCCAACCATAGGGTGAATTATATCGTTGGACTGAATTTGATCATGCAAAATATATATTTTTTATTTTAACATAATTTATTGCAATATGTTGGCCAGAGTCTGCCAGCTTAGGATTTGCAGTGGTAGTAGATCTACTGTAACAACTGTGCTAGATTTTCAACAAAATCCTTTTCCCCCTTGAAGGCCCCCTCGAGATCTGGACTCCAAAGCCTGTGTTACCATTGGAGAAAAGGTATGCCAGAACAGATGGTCTAATGTTCCTCTACATGCACATTTTCTATTTTTTTTTTACTCTCTACTGCATCAAGTTGATTAGTTGGCCTGCCTGCGTCCTTTTTTTTTTTGATGAATGCCGTTGACCTATTTTCCCCCGCTCTCTTTCTGTCCTCCGTCCAGAACTTTGTGGTAAAGGCAGACGACTTGGAGCAGATCGGCGAGTTGGGGAGGGGAGCGTACGGGGTAGTGGACAAGATGAGGCATGTCCCCAGCGGTGTGATCATGGCTGTCAAGGTGAGTCGGAGGCTTGGGTTACCTAACCCGGCTCTTTACGAGATGCTCCGGGTTCAGGACTTGGACACATTTGCTCAGTTTGCTCGTGCACTCTGTGTTGTCGGGTCATGATGTATTTGGTATTTGTCCTTGAATGAAAAAAATTTTAAGCACTATCAGAGCAGATCTCTCAGAGAATGCAGAATATTAGAATCATATTTCAATGAATCCTCTCTGGTGAAAAGTATTAGAAAAAGAATATCCAAAACATCCAGAGAGACACTTGTGTGATGAATATGTACAGTATGCATGTATACCACCTTGCTTACCTTTTAATAGTATGTGATATTAGGTCTGCTGCACAGTCCTCCTTTTAAATTATTGAAACTAACTATTCTGTGACTTTCCCAAGTTAGCCAGAACACTTTGTGCCATACCTGAATCCCTTGTTTGTGTGACTTTCCCAAGTTAGCCAGAACACTTAGTGCCATACCTGAATCCCTGGTTTGTGTGCTTGCGTCCCCCTCAGAGGATCCGTGCCACGGTCAACACCCTGGAGCAGAAGAGGCTGCTGATGGACCTGGACATCTCCATGAGGACCGTGGACTGTTTCTACACTGTCACTTTCTACGGAGCTCTCTTCAGAGAGGTAGAAGAAGAGAGATTGTAATGGGTTGTCTACTAAAGGCACGCCTTTTCAAATGCCTCTTTTTTTGTCTTTACATTTTTTATTTACCTCTTTTTACCTCAAGTTCCTAAAAAAGTACATTCTCCACAGAGCATAATCCAAATGCAAAAAGAAAATCACAAAGAGCCTCGTGTGTGTAGCAGAAGGCAGTTTGTGTTTTTTTTTCTTCCTATATTTGACTATTTGGGGCTATGCTGACTCCTCTCTCTGTGTATGTTTTCAGGGTGACGTGTGGATCTGCATGGAGCTGATGGACACTTCTCTGGATAAGTTCTACAAGCAGGTCATCGAGAAAGGCATGACCATCCCCGAGGACATCCTGGGCAAGATCACCGTAGCCGTATGTAAAGTCTTCCTCTCTCCGGCTAGGACGAGCTGTTCTCCCACCCTCCCGCTCATTTACACCATTCGGGCCGCTCACAGTGTCACTTCTGGTCCCACGCTGCTAGCTTGGAAAGATGTTGCCTGATCGTTTGGGGGGAGAAAGGTCCATTGTCCAATCGTTTCTCCTTGTCTGTGTCATTTTGTGCAGATCGTCAAGGCGTTGGAGCATCTCCACAATAAACTGTCCGTCATCCACAGAGGTAATGTGAGATGGACATGTTCCTCCATAATAATAATAACACCTTTTAATTTAAGAGCGCCTTTCTAGAAACCCAATGACACTTAACAAATACAACTAGGCATTATGACAAATAAAACAATGAACATAAGTAAGAGAAGTTTGTTTGCCAAGCCATATGCACCGTGCCAGTTCTAATGGAGTCTGTGGTACGCTCCGTCACGTGCTGATGCGACTGGGCTGCTGTGGTCTCCAGATGTGAAACCCTCCAACGTGCTGATCAACACCCAGGGGCAGGTGAAGATGTGCGACTTTGGCATCAGCGGCCACTTGGTGGATTCCGTGGCCAAGACCATGGACGCAGGCTGCAAGCCCTACATGGCGGTAAGCAGGATCTGAGAGAGGATCTGAGAACGGGGTTGTAGGCTCACTTGGTGCTGAACATAGTGTTTTTGCTTTTTTTTTTTTTTTAAACCACGGTTCGCTGTGTGTTCTTTCTGTTCCCTCAGCCCGAGCGGATCAACCCCGACCTCAACCAGAAAGGCTACAGTGTCAAGTCTGACATCTGGAGCCTAGGGATCACTATGGTGAGTCGAAGACACCTGGGTTTTGTGTTGAACCGGCCAAAGTTTAGCGGGCTCGAGAGCTTTAGCTCGAGGTCATTTCAATTCTCATGCAAAAAAAAAAACGGATTCTGACTAAACGTGGCGCTGCTCAGATTCCAGTGAAATTTGAGTTCCTCTTAACCGAGTGTGCTTCCCATCTCTCCCCTCCGTCAGATTGAGCTGGCCATTCTGAAGTTCCCCTATGAGTCGTGGGGCACTCCCTTCCAGCAGCTCAAACAGGTGGTGGATGAGCCCTCTCCACAGCTGCCCGCCGACCGCTTCTCCCCAGAGTTTGTAGACTTCAGCTCCCAGTGGTGAGTCTCTCCGTCGCCCGCTCTCTCTTTCTCCCTCTCTCTGTTTCTCTCTCTCTCTGTTTCTCTCTCTCTCTCTCTCCCTTCCTCTTTACCAGCAGTTCCTGTCTCACTCACGGAGCCGTCGGTCATTCGCGTGCAGCCGTCTTTTGGAGCAGTGCTGTCAAAGAACCAGCAGGTGGCGCTGCCAGCTCAATAATAAGGAGGGAATCGTTGGTCGTAACAGTCCCATGCCATGGGGCTTGCGCTCTCATGTTCATAGCACTGTTATGTTTTGTGCCTCTTGGAATGAACACATGGCTGCTGGAGGTTATTGGAATACATCAAGACTATCTGGTAACTAACATCTTGTTTCTTTTTCTTCACAGCTTAAGGAAGAAACCCAACGAGAGGCCGGCCTACACGGAGTTGATGGTTAGTTTATGTTTTTAGTTTTTTAACACGGTGTTACACTGTAATAGTGTTGGTACTCCGGCTGTATGAACCACCATCTCTTAGACTAACTCGGAGAGAGTTCAAGGCCAATGTACTGTGTCACACTTTATTCTTCAAATCCATCCACAAGAGGACATGCTTGCACAAGAAGTTTCTCAACAAGACCAACGTGTGTTTAAGAGTTTGTCGTTTTTTTATATATTTGGTAGGTGAACAAAAGACTGCAGCTACCTGCATCTCAAACACATATTATTCAATGCAAATCATTAAAACCTTCTTTCCTTACTACAGCAACATCCCTTTTTCACCCTGCACGACTCCAAAGAGACGGACGTGGCCAGCTTCGTCAAGGTCATCCTAGCTGAATAATGACTCTACCCCCCACCCCCCCCCCACCAGGGTAGGCAGAATCTCACAAACACAGAAACAGCCTACCTTTAAAGCTCACTGGAATGACATACTTGGACTCCTGCACAAGCAACCACACACACACACACACACACACACACACACACACACACACACAACAGGGAATGCCCCCAAAGACTGCACCCAGCTCATCAGCACTGGTGTGGGAGAATGGCGGTGGTATAAAATAAACTCTTTGAGGGGAGAGGATCAATCCATCGCGGGTCAATCTATTCAGCACTCCCCAACTGTTCCTGTGTGCGTCTCCAACCTTCGACAGAAAGGAACTGACCTGACCTCTCCATCCTCCAAAGAGTTCTCTGAACGGACGGAGCCAACAAATAGATTTCTTCATCACACAATACTGTTTTTCTCAATACTCTGAATTACATCGGCAAGAAAATACGCTAATTATACGTCTGCGTCTCTGTAAAATGAAAGATATATATTTGCATATATGTTTGTACGTTTTTGTCATTACATTGTTTCCTTTTGGGTGGGGGGGGGGGGGGGTATATACGGTATTTGGGGGTCTAGTTTGAATCGCAAAGGAGTGGCCTTCGTAGTAGAATGTCCTGTGTTGATGCGTGCCGTCCCCCTTAGAACTCGCTAGTAGAGTTGCAGGCGCCATGAGATCAGTCTGTGGGCTGCTGTCGGTTCATAGGTTGATATAGCCACATGGAAGTCATTCCTAGATGCCTATGGCGCTTTCATGCGCTTGGATTGGCCGATATCAATTGTAGGCTTATTCATCGATGCATGTCTCGCAAGGACGTGAGGCATTATTTATCATCTGACCCCAAAGACGACCCCCCCCCCCCCTCCCCCAAATGCATCCAGCATCAGAAGCACATCCCCTTTGCCTACCACCAACCAGGTGTGGTTATATTTCTGCCATTTTCTCTGGAGGTGTTCAAGTGGCCTATTTAATCTCTCTAGATCCATCTGCCTCGTCCCCTTTTGTAGATGTTGATGAGATTTTGATGAATTATTTTCTCTGGAGTTTTTCTGTTTTCTTGGTCATGGTGTGGGCTGCATATTATTTGGTTTATTGCTTTTTTTTTTATGGTTAACTTTCTAAGTAATGGAATAAGTGGGTATAGTCTTTCATCCAAGGCACTTAATGTTTTGCGGAGACCTACATGATTCCTTACCAAACACATACAGTATGTTAGGGAAATAATTTATGTGTTGAAGATGTAAATACTCTCCGGGAACCTTTTTTTCTTTTTTTCTTTACGTAACACGCTGTCAGAACATGGCAGTGCAACGGCACCCAGTTTTGATTGATTTCTAGATGTATTGCAGTGTGAGGAACATGTGTACGTAGTACGTACAGTAAATAGCCAACCACAACGCGCGGCCACGCCCGCGCCCACGCCCAGCCAGCGGACTGCTCTCTGGGATTTATGTGCCGTGGACTTCCACCACTCAGGTTTCCATGGCCTGCTTCACGACGCAGCCGTGGCCCTGTTTCCCCAGGCGGTATTCTCCTGAGGGCTGGACTCAAAGCCTCTATGTGGGACATGCAGTTCGGCCAGATCCCCCCACCGCCCTCGCGGCTCCTCCTATCCCCAGGTATAGAATAGGAGACTCCAGCTAGGCGTCGGCTGCCGTGAGCTGTGGTGGTCATTGGCGGTGGCCCTTTCTCCTGTGTTCAAAGACTGGGGACGAGGGGGAGGAGGAGGACCCGCCGTGTCCTGACTCCCACGCCCTCCCGCTTGACCACCAGCCATGGTCTCTCCAGTTTACACTGTAGTGATTCTTAGCGTAAAAGTCCGGTCAGTCTTGAACGAGGAGTATTTAAGATTGTGAATAAGAAGGGAAAGCTAGCGACGCCTCTTAAGAAGCTGCTGTCTTTTTCTTACGTTTATTTGTTTTTTTTTCTGGTCGGCTTTCTTTGGAGCCATTCTCATCTGTGCCAAGTGTGCAGGGCTATGCACTGGTCACGGTGAGAGTGGAACATTTGCTCGACTACCTCTCACTTATTCCCTGTACTAGCCACCGGGTCAATGGTTGGGATTGACAAACTTGAACTGTGGGAAGACAAAAATAAAGGCTTTATTCTTCAGTAAGGTGGTGTGTTATCTTGTGTTATTTCCAAACTTTGTGGAGTTGACATTTCTCAATGTTAATATTGTACATTTTGCACCACTCTTAAGTTTTAAATGTGTCTTTGGCCACAAAATCGATGTCTTATGTCTCGTAATGAGGCCTAATAGTAACCAGCTAAGGTAGGTATGTATGTAATATGTACACATCCTAAAGTATGTATTGTCTATACATTTAAAGGTCGTTCTTTAGATCAGTGCTCTCCACTTTGATATACTTACTATGGGGTTCCACTTATGACACTGCTTTGTGAAACTCGTTACTTTGTCGAGTCTCCACTTCAAATTTGAGAAAGGCTTGTCTCCCGCAGTCCACTTTTCCTATTCAGTTCCATGTGGTGCTGTTAAGTGATGCAATTTAATGAAAGCAGCTCAGATATGAGAAAGGGACTGGCATTCTATTCCCTAACATGCCGCATGGTGACATGCATTATTATGTGCTTACACACTTCTTGAACACAAGGGTACACAACCACCAAGGCTCAAAGGATCAGTCTGTAGTGTATTGGTAGTTTTTTTGCTGGCGAACCTAATTCACTGGGACCAACTGGATTAACCGTCATGTTTCCATGGCAAGCATTTTATGCTTCTGATCAAGACGATGTATTCGTTTGTTTTGTAATGAAACCTGTGCTTGTACCTGAAAACATAAGCAGCTGTTTTCTAGGCAAATATCTGATTCCAGAGGCTGCAGCCTATGTTAAAAAAAGAACAGTCCAATTCCACAGCTTTTTTTATTTTGAGTGTTCTTCCTCTGAATGTGAGCAGACCACTCTGAGCCTGTCTGTCAAATTTCCTCACGCCAGGATGAAGGAACTCAATGCCAGTGGTCTGCAGGCAATGGGTGGCCTGTCCGCCAAAGCAGAAACAATGGTTTTACGAACGGAGTCCGGAGATGTGATCTTATGTAATGGAACAAAAAAGAGAGAGAACAGAATGAACGAAGGAGTAAGTGCTTAGCGCCCCATTGAAGCAGTGTTCCTCCTCAATAGGAGTGGACAGGAAGGCAGCAGAGTGTCACAACACAGCAATGCTTGTAACAGGTCATAGTGCTGCCTCAGGGGTGATGTGCGTGGCTGTGGGTTTTGACTTTATGGGAGGCCAGACCAAAAATAAAATGGATGCATGGGAACTGGTTTTGTGTTAGCGTTTGACGTAGTGCTTCATGAAGAGGGACACAAGGTGAGAATATAAGGGTCTGTGTATATGGCAGGATGAAATATAATAATTTTTAACAGTCACACAGTCCCTCTAGGCAAAGTGTCTGCCACTATTAAAAGGAAAAAGTGAAGAATTCTTCTGATCTTACATCTATAATATTTCTATGTTTTGTACCACCTACTAATCTATTTGGGCTAACAGGTTAAACTGGGACTCCATGGGGCGTTGAATGCCATGCTTGTCCTCTTCCTTTATTCCTTTGCCACCATTATGTTATTTCAGAACACGTAATATCCTAGTTGGGAGAAAAAAAAAATTTCTATATAAAATGATATACAAGTGGAAATGATGTATCTTTAATACAATAATTTGTTTTCATGGCACGCATCTAGACTAATAAGTGACTGAAGAGGCAGTGCAGGCTGTTGTACTGGTGATCAACAGCTCACGCTCTGCTTATAAGGCTGACCCCGTATCAGTCGTGATGATTTACACTCCTGTACGCTGCCAGTCCTGCAGATCACTAACTGGCCATGTCTAGAGTCAGTACTGACTGTTGAGAGAATCCTTAGAGACACACATAGATTCACTAGCCAGAGCACTGACAGTGGGTTAGTGCCCATTGACACGATGAAATGAAGTTAGAGGACTATAACTCTTCACTGTTGACCACCTCGGCTAAAGTGAACTGGACAGCGTTATACAAAAGCACGCAAAATATTTTTTTCACTACGTTTTGGAACATTTTCCTTCATCCAGTGCCAGATCCCAGGATCTGCTCCAGGCTGGAGCATTAACATGAGTGACCTGACAGCTCATTAGAGGCAAGCAGAGAGAAAGGAATTCTCTTCCAATCCAATATTGGTGATGCCTCCATAACGACCTCATATTTGAATGTTTCAGAGGGCAGAGGAGCTCATGACCAAGGAAACGAATTGAGGAAAAACACCGTGAGGAGTGGAGGAAGGTCATCCCCGCCTGGCCCACTGAGTCGAGACTGGGCTCGCTCCCTCCATGCCAAGGAATGCCTGCGCGTGCTATTCCCTGAGCCCTCTTAGATGGCAGGAGTCTCATGTGGCTTCCCGTAACCCCGTCTTTGGTGAGCAGCACCTCGTCGTGATAAACAGCAAAGCATGACGCAGGATGTCCCTGGGCCTTGGATTAGAAGGTAAAAAGAACCCCCCACAGGAGCCCTGTATCTCAACCTTAGGGATATTCATTTGGACGCAGATGTGACAGGCTCCTGGGCTGTCACTGCAAGGAGCCCCACGTCGCACTACACCATTCAAAAGTGGTCCCTTTGCCCTATACTGCAAGGGCATGCTGAAGGATAGAAAGGTACGGAGGTGGAGGAGAGGGAAGTGGGCTGATAAGTGCTGTAGTAACATATCATTCAACCATGATTGAGATGGATGGAGACAGATTGGGATGTTGTCAGGTTCAAAATAAAAACAATAAATTATCAAAAGAGCAGTCACAAGCAGACTAAACCATTGGAAATACCATAGTATCATAGGCATTTAATTCAATACCGGAGCTCAGTTGAACTTGTTGCTACTGAAACCACATAAGCAATCTACGACGAACGGTAGAGGAGATATCCTGGATTGATTTGTTGACTTGATAGCTGAGCCCAGACACAAGCACAACCAACCTGTAATCACAACCGTAGAAGTTGGTGGCAGCCGTCCATCACAAATCACTATGTCAAGGAGCCGATCTGCCCCGATGAGGTTTCATAGCTCCACACATTGAGAGAGGGAGGCATGGATGGATTAAGGTTTGAGTGTATGTGTGCCAGCGTTTGAGTGTGTGTGTGTGTGTGTGTGTGTGTGTGTGTGTGTGTGTGTGTGTGTGTGTGTGTGTGTGTGTGTGCGCGCGCGTGCGTAGGTTATTTTTTTGTTTAACCTCATTGATTTTTTTTTTTTTATATGTAACAATGTTTATGATTTGTATATTTACAATATTTGCCTTTAATTAATTTGTTCTTGTTCTAGTTTTAAACAAGACACTACTGGCAAGGGGTGCAGTAATAGTTTGTTACTCCTCTAAAAATAAATTAAATAATCATGTATAATTGGTTTACTAATATCAAAATCTTATGAACATTATTTTTAAATGATGGTTGCCATAAGCAGTATCAGTTTATCAGGGCAAATAGTTCCAATAAAACAAAAGCATCTTTGTATATGCACGATGACAGTCTATTTAATCCTATTGGCAGAAAGAAGATATCTTCATCACTCTGGCAGAGGCAGGATTTTTGTGAGGACACTGAAGCATACTTATAAGACTGCTAGCAGTGCTCAATAAAACACTTCCGTTCGACTCAGCTTTTCAGCTAATACTGTTTTACTTCATGGTTTCAACGATTTACAAAAGAAGTGCACCTATTTATCATCTGACATTTTACACAAATGCTTGCGATGCAAATGCTTTCGCTTGAACAACTGGTCCTATGACAAGAGGACCTGATTTCCAGCATCGGGTTGCACGTCACAGGTGAGTGAGTGGCAGTGTTCTGCACTGGTTAGCATTTGTAACTCCGCACTGTAATGGAAGATCATGAAACCCTCTTGGAGAATTAACGCTGTCTTTGTCCTGTAAGGGAAAGCATTGGTATCGGGAGCCAAGAATATGTAATTGGTCCCATTAGAGATCAGTAATGGTCACCAGAGCTCGATAAAGGATTCATGGGATAGCGGGGCTGCATAGGTCAGGTGACACGGCAGGGTAAATAAGGATTGCATGTGTTGTTTACTGAATGGTTTGGAACATTTTCGACTATTTTAGTACTGAGAAGGCCCAAGAAGGCGAAATGTAATATCACTTCATTCGATTTTAGAGGTGGAAGAGTGAGAGGCGTTGTTAACGAGCGCAACAGCTGCACCAGTGTGGCCTTCCTCAAGCCAGAGTACAGTGGCTTCAGCACCCGGCTTAGGTGAATGAGCCCGTCGATACTGATATAGAAGAGCCAAATCGGTTATTCGGCTTTAGCTCTGTGTCGACATACTAAAAATAGATATCTGCCAATAAATCCATTAATATTTCAAACCCCTGTCTAAGATTTTTCCTTTTTTGGAAACATTCGGCAATTGGCCTAAAGCAGTAGAAAATAATTTTTGGACACCCTCCTTTCGCCAGAATGCATAAATGTATTTGCATGTATGACCTCCAGCGTTCCTGACATGTGTTGGTTGATTTAGCAGGCTTTGTTGTGGTGAGCAACACGCTGTGGCTGGACAGTAAATGTAGTACTAACCACTCAACCATGTAGGCCTACGAGAGATGTGTTAATTGGGACAGGGCCATGCCATTTCATCAATGCACAACAGACACACAAACACACATGACTCCAGGCTTGCGTGTATGCAGACAAACACGCTGGCTGGCTGCAACATACAGCTAGAACTCTGTCGAGACTCCTGGAGAAAAAAACTCGGCTATTAAACAAAACAGCCTATTTTAAAAACTGGCCTATCCTGAGAACCGACCTCAAACCGTCACTGCTACATCTGCAAACACACAAGCAGACCACACTTTGGAGAGGACGTCATACGTAAACTTTAGATCCATTCTCCCTGTCTACCAATTATCTCGGTAATTGTATTGAAGTGAAAGGATCTTTCTGCATGACAGATTATGGGATCTCTCAGCTGAATCTCCCTTAACCTTTGAACACCTGCTGTTGCGGCCACCACTGCTGACAGTGAGGTGAGCTCACTCCATAAGTGTTTCCATGGTTGCCATCACATGCCCTTAGCATCCCATGCCCCCGGTGGTGGGAGGTCGATGAGCTGGCAGCGCCGTCAAAGGATCCCAGAGATGCATTGCCTTTTGCCCTTGACTTTTTCTCTGAAAGAGAGAGAGAGAGAGAGATGGACAGAGACAGTGAGCGGGAGAGAGAGCCAGCCCAGCTGCTTAGATGGAAACATTTGGAGTCCCCAGTGCTGGAGAGTGAGGAGAGATGCTACTCATTGCGGCAGGTTCCTCACATGCTTGGGCCTGTTTATGTCAGACAGACAGAGATGGCTCTGAGGAGATACTCTGTGTGTATATACTGTATACTGTGTATATATACGTATACTGTATATACTATGTATATATATACTGTATATATACTTAGTGTATGTATGTATATATGTTGAGCAGCACCAGGGTGTTGCATTACCTTTATTTAGCAGTGTGTCTCATGCTTTTGCATTTGTATGTTTACAGATGACAAGAGAGCGGGATAAGAGGCAGTGAGATAGCGAGCGAGACCCTGTGAGATGTGCGAGAGAGAGAGGGAGAGAGAGCGAGGGGGGGGGGGGGGGGGGAGAGAAGCCAATGAAAGGGAGGTGAAGGTGTTTTACGGGAGGGCTATAGAGTGACAGTGACGTAGGCATGTGCATGTTTAGGGATTCAATTCCACAGAGGGAAAGTGGAGGGCCTCTATTTCCAATTATATGATTCACTTGCAGGACCTGAGCCAGACAGCCAGCCAGTCAGTCAGTCAGTCAGCCATCCAGCATCGATGCTGGGGCACAGTATGCTCTGCTGGGGATTGATTACTTGCCAGGAGTACACTTCATGTCCCATGCTTTACCGTTGCTTGATGTGGGCAACGTAATTATCCCACGTTGAATGGGATGATGTATTCTCCCTGAAGTAGGCCTGGTAATGTCAGCATCTTTGACCAGATTATTTCCAAATCTAACAATATTTAAACTACACAAATAATCCACGTTTCTGGGAAAGGGATGCGGCGGCACACGCTGCCTCCTTTCAAAAGTAATCTCTAAAGTTGTCAACGGAAACCCCCCCCCCCCCCCACACACACACACACACACACGCACACATGCATATGAGCCACAGCACATCAGAGGTCTCCAGCACCGTGACCTGGGGAGAAGGGAGGATTGGAGACAGAAAATACCTCATGTTTACCATCTAAGATGAAGTCTACGTTGAGCTCAATGTCTCAACTTGCCCGACTTCTAATGGCCGCTGTCTTACGTTTGTTGGAACGAAGTCAAGAGATTGATCGAGCATTGATTACCTGGGACCTGGTGGAACACTAAGCCCGTTCACCGCTGTAATCGAGAGCTCTGAATAAGTGGCTCCCCTCCAGTTACCTGCTCTTCAGATGGGACATGGTGGTTGGCAGGGATGTACAACAACCCAGACGCATCCACCTGTCGTCCGTCCAAGGCCATCGCTGCGGTTACCCCGTCAACCAGAGCTTTTACCATGCACAATCTTTTCTCCGCGTATATGCCAATCTGAGTCTTTCATAGGATTTGAATCCACTCCTCTTTCCATAAAACCCAGAAGAGTAAACCCTGTCTCTCAGGCAGCAATGTCCCCCACTGCCATCATTTTACTGTAGCGGGACCTAAACCATTGTTTTCCCCCACTTTAGCGCTGCTTAAACCCAGCATAAGCCACCTCTGTAATCTCAGGCGGGACAAGGGGTAGAAAATTGCTTGATGACGTGAGGCATAATCTTCTTGTTGAGAGGAGTTGAATTCTTGGGAGAGTGAAGGAGAACCTGTCATTAAATGCACCTCTTTCACTATGTGACACCGTTTTTGGTTTTAAACGTTTTACTGTGATGATGGTTAAAGTATGCGCGACGTGAACTTTGTTTGCATACATCGTTTTTCATTCAGACACGATACAAAATCCTGCATTATCATGAACCTGCTTGGTACGGCTATTCCTTCGTTCCATTTGTGAAAGGGTCATGAAACACGATAAGGTCATGTCAAGCTCAGGGTAGCATGTTGGTTTGGTAGAGAACACTCTCCTCATCATCGTCACCCTCTCCTGCTTGCCCCAGGTCCCAGGCTCTCTCCCAGACGCCCAGTCACACACCAGCTGGTCCCCAGCCTCCTTCCCCAGGCATCCTGTCACCGTGGGAAACTCGCCATCGCCACCGCCACCGGCAAGACACCCACCCACCCAGCAGCGAGCGAGAACAGCAGGCAAGTGAAAAGGCCACGGCTTCAATTCACCTCATCCCGGGTCGGAGGGCGGAAGCCAGGGAGTTAATCTCATGGAGAAAACGGAGGAGGTGATGTCAACCATCTGCTTGGGCGGACACAGGACAGGGGACGATTAGAGCTCCAGTGTCCCGCTTCGCCCGGGTCTGGGCTCAATGTCACTCACTGATTGGATCCTCTAATCTTCTTTTGTGCAAATTAAATTTAAGGGAGGCTGATCCCATTCACTTTAACTATCCTTCTTGGTGTGTGTGCACGTGTCTGTCTGTCTGTTTGTATATGTCAGGGATATTTCCCTTATGTCACATCCAGACGGTCACATCTCTCCACGTGTGCTGGACTAATTTCTCTTTAGCAGAACTAGCATCGGATATTCTGCCACCTACATTTAAGGTGCTTGTTTTAGAAACTGAGTTGTATGTGTGTGTGGATTAAAAATACACATTTGCTACGTTTAGTAATTGCCAGTGCAGCTGTCCTATGGACGGCATACATGGTAAAAGTTCAACTTCAAAGACACGAGAGCTCCTTGCCGACAGAGGAATGATGAGAGCGCTGAGAGTAAGCAACGGCGCCAGGTACCTGAGGCATCTCAAGTGTCAAGCACACAAGATTGGGTGAACCTGGTCTTTTTACTTCCTGATAGTCAGCCAATGTGTGTTCTAAAAATAGTGGTACAGGACACATGATTGACTTTCAAAGAGCAACAAGGCCAATGGGGACACCCCGTCCTGACTCAAAGTCACACGTGTCGCACATGTGACATCAAGTTGTACTTTGTAAGTTGTAATTCAACTGCATGATTTTTCCTTTCTTTATCAGATGTCAGTATATTTCACTACGTCCTCTCTCCTTTTTTCCCTTCTGTTAATTTGCCCCTAGAGGATTCCATGTGACCCTTGTGGGTCTGCCATGGTTATGCGCAAAGACCTGTTAGTACCCAGGGAGCTGGTGCTTCACCCATTGAACGGAACACTTCATATCTTGACGTAAAGCGACTTGAGAGAGCGAAGGCGTTTTGCGAATGTGATTGAAGCAAGAACATAGAGAATACTCTTTAGAGAATGTAAATCGGATGAGGAACAAGAAATGAAACTGGCCTTGCTGCCCGACATCAGCATGATTAAGGCGACTTAAAGCCTATTTACCAGGGGGAATACAATAATCAACTTTACTTCATGATGGCGGAACAAAATGGCGGCGCGCAAGGACGCTGCGGCTTACGGCTCTTCACCAAAGTGCTCTTTTCTCCTTCCTTTCTATCTTTTTTCTTTTTTTTGTACACTATGGGCAATGCGAACGTCCAGTACACCCGACAGATGCTTTTGAATATCGGAAATAATCACCATTTATCTGTTTCGGGTGACTTTCACCACACGCACAACATTCCTGACGACATTGCGAGACCGCCGGGCTCTCCGTGGATTGTCGTCGGGTCTGGGAGGCGGCGCAGGCGGAGGAGAGAGAGGAAGCAGAAGCGGGGGCGCAGGTCCGGCGCTATGCTACGGCTAAGAGAACAACCACACAAGCCACCTCTCCCGAGCCTGTACCTCTCCAATGCCAGATCCCTGGTGCATAAAACGGACGAGCTGAGACTATTACTCGCCGCAAATCGCTATGTTCGTGAGTGCTGTGTGCTGATTATCACCGAAACCTGGCTTCACCCGGACATTCCCGATGCTAGCGTACAGCTAGCAGACCGGACCCTATTGCGTTGGGACAGGACCGAGGAGTCCGGTAAGAGCAGAGGAGGGGAGTCTGTATTTATGTGCACGACAACTGGTGTAACAACGGGACAATAATAGACCAACACTGTTGCCCGGACTTGGAGTACATGTCCGTAAGATGCCGGCCTTTTTTTCTGCCGAGGGAGCTGAGTGTCGTGATCATCACAGCCACGTATATTCCACCCGACGCCAGTGTAAACACGGCGCTCTCTCTCCTGCTCAAAACCGTAAATGAACAACAGCGGGCTCATCCCAACGGTGTCCACATCATTGCAGGGGACTTTAATAAGGCCAATCTAAAGACTGTACTCCCAAAGTTCTACCAGCATGTCAAGTGTGCTACAAGGGGGGAGAACACCCTGGACCATGTTTACACTAACATCAAGCATGCATACAGGGCTGTACCCCTCCCCCACCTTGGACAATCAGACCATCTTTCCCTCCTGCTCCCCCCAGCCTACACCCCCCTCAAACGTAGGGCCAAGCCCACTTCAAAAACCATCACAGCCTGGCCTGAAGATGCACTCGACAAACTCAAAGACTGTTTTCAACAGACAGACTGGGACATATTTGAACAACAGGACCTGGGGACACTCACAGGAACGGTACTAGACTATATTAAGTTTTGTATCGGGAATGTGACCATGGACAAAACCATCAGGGTTTTCCCCAACCAGAAACCCTGGATGACCCCCCAGGTCCGTGCACTCCTCAGGGCCCGTGATGCTGCCTTCAGGTCAGGAGACAGAGCACTATACAGTGCTGCTCGAGCTGACCTGAGGAGAGGTACAAAAACAGCTAAGGCAGACCACAGGAGGCACATAGAGTCCCATCTGTCCAGCAGAAACATTCGAGAGGTGTGGCAGGGCATCCAGGACATCACCAACTTCAGAGGAGGCGAGGCGTCAACGGGGGCTCAAAGTGCTGCTCTGGCAGAGGAGCTAAACGGCTTCTTTGCCCGCTTTGAAACATCTCAGCAGCACGCATCTGCTCCAGCCACTCCCCCTCCCCCACCCTGCTCCCACAATACCCCTCCACCACCCTGCCCCCGCATCACCACATCCACCTCCCCTCCCCCGCCCCGCACCACCCCACTCACTGTTCAGGAGCACGACGTCAGGCGGGTGCTCCAGACAGTCAACACAAAGAAGGCTACCGGCCCAGACGGGGTTCCAGGTAGGGTGCTCAGAGCATGCGCTCACCAGCTCGCCCCCACCTTTACCAGGATCTTCAACCTCTCTCTGGCCCAGGCAATCATCCCACCCTGCCTCAAATCATCCACAATAATCCCGGTGCCGAAGAAGTCTCCCATCACCAGCCTGAATGATTACCGACCAGTGGCACTCACCCCGGTGATTATGAAGTGCTTTGAGAGACTCGTTCTGCAGCACATCAAGGACCATCTCCCCCCAGACTTTGACTCCCACCAGTTTGCATACCGTGCTAACAGATCCACCGAGGACGCCGTAGCCATAGCTCTTCACTCTGCGCTGGAACACCTGGAGCAGCAGCAGAGATACGTCCGGATGCTCTTTGTGGATTACAGTTCAGCCTTCAATACAATAATACCGGACAGGTTATGCTACAAACTGGACACCATTGGCCTCGCCCCTCTCACATGTGCCTGGATAAAGGACTTCCTAACGTCCCGACCCCAGACTGTGAGACTTGGCCCCCACCTCTCCTCAACCCGCACGCTGAGCATCGGCTCCCCACAGGGGTGCGTGCTGAGCCCCCTCCTGTACTGCCTCTACACCCAAGACTGCAGGCCGGCCCACAAGGACAACCTCTTCGTCAAGTTTGCGGACGATACCACGGTGGTCGGTCTCATCTCCAGGGCTGATGAGGCGGCCTACAGAGAGGAGGTCCTGAAGCTGGTTGCTTGGTGCTCTGAGAACAATCTTGTTCTAAACACCAAGAAAACCAAGGAGATCATCATTGACTTCAGGAGGCACCGCACGGACCCAGCCCCCTCTACATCAACGGCGAGAGTGTGGAGCGTGTTCGCACCATCAAGTTTCTGGGCGTGACTATCTCGGCCACCATCTCCTGGACAGAGAACGTCACCGCCATCATCAAGAAGGCTCAGCAGCGGCTACACTTCCTGAGAATCCTCAGGAAGCACAAGCTGAATTCCACCTTACTGCTGACCTTCTACCGTTCATCAATCGAGAGCCTGCTGACATACTGCATCACAGTGTGGTATGGCAGCTGCTCTGTAGCAGACAAGGGGAGGATACAGAGAGTCATAAAGACAGCACAAAAGACCATCGGCTGCTCTCTCCCTTCCCTAACGGACATCTACACCTCTCGCTGCCTCTGCAGAGCCAAAAATATCCAAAAGGACAGCTCTCACCCTAGCTCTGGTCTGTTTGCCCTGCTGCCCTCCGGGAGGCGCTACAGGTGCCTCAAGACCAGAACAAACAGATTTAAAAACAGCTTCTTCCCCCAGGCAATAACCCTGCTGAACTCAAATTTGTAACCCCTGTGCAATAGTCATATAGGTATATTTATTTAATTCCGTGCAATACCTGTTAATTCCGTGCAATACCTGTATAGACGTATTTTTCAGCTGTGAATTTCATACATAGATTTAGATATTTTTCTTACTGCAATGTACATAGACATGTGGATATATTTTTATCGGGACTACGTACCCATCTTATCTTATCTTATTTTATACTTTTATTTATTTTATTTTATCTTATCTTATTCCTGTTTTAATCTGTACTGCACTGTTTGGTGGTTGCTTAATCTCATTGTACCTGTGTATAATGACAATAAAGGCATTCTATTCTATTCTATTCTACTTAAGATCATTCTAGGCAGATTTAGGTCTTCCTGTTCTTTCCTTCTAAAATTCCTGAAATGAATGTCACATACAGAACTGGTTCGTGTCAGTGCAAGGTGCCAAAGGGTAAGCAGCCATCCAGAAGTGCCTATGGTATCGTGGATCGGTCGTGTTGCTGCCCTCCCTATAGGTCCATCTGGGGTGACTCGGGTCCAAAGAACCAAAGAGTGGAAAGAACGGAGCATAAACATGGGACACGTGAATCTGTCATGCACCTACTTATTTGGCCGATGGTTCAACTTTGAAGGTCAAGTGAGTCTTAGAACTGGGAAGGGACTTCCGAGGGAACCTTCTCTGACACTTTGGAGTTACGTTACACATATTCAAAGAGTTGGGACAGAGACCAGCAAGTGAGCTCTATTTCTATGAAATTGTAACACAATATGTATTTTTGCTCCAGCACACAATGAGCCTGGCCTGGATGTCACCATGTGATGACTATGAGCTGAATGCTCTTTGCTGCTGTAACTGGATGCTTCCACAGTGGGCCAATATACATATTGTCCATCAGCATACACACTCAATGAATGGAAAAAGCCTGTGTTGTGTCCAACATATTTTAACTGTCATTGGATCATTTCTTCTCCCTAGCATGTGTTGTGAGACCCACAGCTGTCAAAGACACATCCAAAACAAGTGTTGGCAGGCATTCGTACATGCGTGTGTGTGTGTGTGTGTGTGTGTGTGTGTGTGTGTGTGTGTGTGTGTGCGCGCTCACACAAATAGATGGTTATCCATTCTTAACCTGCTGTGTGATCTGCCAATTCAACCCAGCTAGGATATAAGATAACTTCAAAACATTCTACACTTTGCCAAGATGTTTGCCCTTACGTACAACACTCCCATTCAGATCTTTTTCTCAGAGCTTAACTACGCAGTTTATCACCTTCTAGGCTACTCCAGTGTTGTGGCAAAAACTCCCAGAGATTAGTATTTATGTTTCACAGACAGGGAGGCATTACGAGCATTTACGTGCCACTTATATTGAAACCCTATTCTGCATGCTGCTGATTTTCATTGTTAAAAACAGCAGCAATGAAATGACGGGCCGGATGGATAAAGCCAAAGTAAATTCTAATCACTGCTTTACTGTCACATTCTGCATACACGAAAACAAACAAAGATGCTGGAACGCAGATTATCTCAGAGACTCTTGACCTCTGAATGTGTATTTTCAAATAATCCCTCTTGAAAACATGGTGCAATCCCCAAAACACAGTGTATTTGGTGATAAAACACGAACCAATACGCCTGAACTAAGCCCTGCCTGCTCGTCTGTTCAGTGAACCAGATTAGACTATATGTACCAGCTGCCGTATCACACATTTCTTTTTATCGATACTAAGTGGTTTAGTATTTCTGCCTGAGATGAGCGTCTCAAAGGTGAACGGCAACTCGATCGGCCATGAAGATGGCGTCTGAAGACGACAGCTGAGGTGGCCATCAACACCCGGCCCTCGTTCCCATCCATCAAAATGTCAGACCGGCTGAGCCCGCTCTGCTCCGGTCCGCTCTGCCAGCGTGACAGCCATGAGACACCGCCTCTCTGCAGCTTTCTCTCTGCTCTGCTGGGAGGTCTTATGTAACCGTCAGACTCATAGATTTGTTGTGGGCTCACTGAAATTGCATAATAGCATAATAATTGCATAATTGGTAGATCCCTCGCACTCTCCCTGCGGACTGTACCTCATGACGTCTGTGGTCTTTCACATCGAGCGGCAGCAGGCTGCCTCCGGCTGACATTTGGTAACGAAAATGTGCTTGAACTACCGTCTACCAAAGCAAAGCTCACTGTTCTTTTTCTCTTTTGTACTCAAAAGGTGCTGCACTGAAATGACCTAATTGTATCAAATGGCAGGTCAGCTAGCATGTTTACTGGTGAGTCACCATTAAGATCCCACTCGTGGCATCCTGTGTAAGTTATATGCTTTTCACAAGACAGGTCAAAGCTACCAACTGCATGTCTTGCACAGCTTCCGACTCCAGAGGGGAAAATTCTGTCCTGTCTGCAAGTCTGCAAGTCCTGTTCCAGTTTCAAATGATCTCGTGGCTCATTATTTCAAAGGTTTCAGATTATCACCATTTGACTTTCTTGGAATTTACAAAGTGGGGAAGAACTGGGATTGTAACCCACATCTCACATCTGTTGGATGGGCTCATTTAGAGCCTCTGACGATGGTTGAGTTAAGCTAGTATCTGGTGCAGTCCAGCGTGTTGTACTGAACCTCTAATTTTGTAGTTCGATGACACAGATAATTAAAAAAAAGATCCCTATGATTGTCATGAAGTGATGCAGAAAGTAGGATCATGATGACGTGGAAGGAAATGTGTGGACTATTATTAGACTTAGACAAGGTCCTGCCGCAGTCAATCTAAGTAAAAGTGGTTTTCATTCTCAGCAGAATTTGGAGTGTTTCTCACAAAGCCTTGGCCTGACTAGTGGAGCAGCGCCGCTAATGAACTGGTATGGCTAGTAGCTGTTGGTGCTTGACCAAGCTCCATTACATTGCTAGCTAATATAGGCTAACATTAGCAAAAACTGTTTCATAATTTGAGTAAAATATTGCTCGGAAGCATAGCTACTGTTCCAATCACATGTTTATACAAGCAATTGTAATTTACTAGCTCAGAATAGGGGAATCAAATGCAAGCAAGTTTTAGCGATAATGACCACAAGTCTTGATGAGATTTATACCAAGTACGACTGAGACTGAAACTTGTCCTAAAACGGACACCGTTCAAATGCATAGTGGGACTTAGAGACAAAAGAAAAGTACTAACAAGCCAACAAATTGACTTAGCTTCAATTTCATTTCATTAATTTCATTGAAGTCATAAAATGTCATCAAAATGCTGAAGAAGCTTACAATTGAGTTTCAAAATATTGTTCAATTGTGTCCCAATCCCTTTTTGGATAGCTACTGTATGTTATTGTATAACAAATGGGGCAATATTAAAAACAACAGCAGATTGCTTGGAACGTGCCTTGCAAAAAAAATTTTTTTTTAAATAGATTGGATTAAAAGTATCTGAAGTATACCTGGCTAATCTCTCAGCATAAACTAATATTGCCCAGCAGCCCTGTACCGAGTTCAACAATATAGCATTACCGTCAATTCTTAGCATGCGTCGTTCTACTTCATACTGAATAGGAATATAAGATCGATGTAGTCTATGTTATGTCAATGTATGTTATAGGTAAATCAACAGGAAGAGGGACACTTATTATGTGTCAGCTGGTCACTGTGGTCTCCTCAACATGTTACATTAGTCCTTATATGGTCACTATCCCATGGGTCGTCTTAAGTACACCTGCAATGGAAAGGATTTCAAATGATCTGTCCATAATCCATGGAGTTTTGCCCATTCTATCCCATGTGATAAAGCTTTAATTCAATTCAAGCCAGCCATTTTAATGAGCTGGTCACACAGAGGGCATGCCCTCTATCCAACGTGACTGATAGCTGTGCTGGTTTTGTGTGAAACACGAGTCAATATTGAAATACTAGGTAACTGCCGAGATTTCAAACTTGAATTACCCAGAGAAAAATGTGAGCCATGCAGTCATGATGATATGCCATCATTTATAACACAAATGAAGACATCTGGAACGTGTACATTCATCCCAGTTTATTTGGAGAGATTCCCTAAATTGAGGTCAATACGATCAATTTGAAGAGAGGGTTGGAAACTTCCTATTGAAACGTCAAACCCAGTAGACACTAAATCAGGTCATAGTTACACAATCTTAGTTAATTATAAAGCTCTTGGCTGTGGCCAGCAACTAGCAGTGGTGTAAGTTATTAAATTGAGAGTAGTTTTCCTTGAATAGTTCAAATTATGCTTTATTTAAATATATAAGAAAAGTCATCCTGTTGATAAAATATCCATCTTCCGGACTAATAAAATTGACAGTCATTTTAACAATCTCTAAAAATCTACGTTTTTTGTCTTCCTCTCCTCCAAAATCATTGAGATGAACCAGACCCACACCAAGCCTTAACAATCTTTAACTAGAGCGGGGGACTACAGGCACAGTCATAGTGCAGCGACTTGTGTATTATCAGGTCACTTTCAGGTCATTCCCGAAGGAAAGGGAATGAGTTATCATTCTTTGTACAATATTCCAGTCAGACCAGGAGACAAATTATGGTGTTGAGCATAAACATTCCAGTCAGATAATAAAAGGTTCCGGAATGCATCACTATTTCCTTATAGAGTAGGCCTATATGGCAAGTGCGTATAGTCACTGGGCAGTCACATTCGCTCGTTTTCCATATCCTTTTGTGAGAGAGGTTAAAGGTCAAAGTAATTAATACAGAAATATGCTTAGTGATTGGTGTTTAGGGAAGAGTCTAATGCTACAGTTTTCGTCTCATAGACCTCCTTATTCAACCCTTAAGGGCTTAAGCTTGAATAACTTTGACGTTAGCAAAACAAAAACACGGGGTAGCTTCACATAAGATATCACATGCGACCAGGACAGATTGCAGAATTAGAATTCAAAGAAATTGCGTGTGGCTTGTTAGTCGAATGTGTTGGGAAATTGTTTACTTTTCACTGGCCTCCCTAGTGGGTCGAAATGAAATCCAGTTGACACTGAGGCCAACATCCTATTGAATGATTGAGGCTAGCCAGTAAACGGAAGTTATCAAGAGTCACGTAGGCACAGGCATTGACCCAGGACCTTCATGCCAGCTTGTCTCACTTACTGTTGTGGTGTAACAATAACTGTTGATTTTTCACAGAGTTGATTTGAGATCCTGTTGAGCACACACAGCAGTTACTGTTCTTCCCATGTGAGGTCCAGGTTTATCTTTCAGACTGCATAATACCTGTGTTGCATGCACATGTGTTTCTATGCCAAATAAAGGGATGTTACTGAACATTATTTTTTATATTTTACAATAACAGGAATAAAATGGCTGGCATGTATATAACTGAATCGACTTGTCTAGAGAATATTATCTGTGGTGTTGTAAAAATAATGTATATATGTCTTTTCAAATTAAAGCAACTATAGGCATGCAAGTGTCACGGTTTAGCCGTGAGGCTCCCATTTTTACAGGGTTGACAGGTATAGGCAACTTTTTTCTATTAACAGATTATCAATACATTTCTTTTGATAGCACATTGTAATGCCTATGTGAGAATGAAACATTTGCGTTCAGGTCCTCTTGAAGTCTCAACATTCAACACTAATTGTGTCTGCCACCAGGCACATCTCCCGCAAACTGTCAGGAATTTCTTTATGGCACAAGGACATGCGTCACTAAATCAGGAAGAGATGCCCATGCTTGGAGTACAGTTGCTGATCGTGCTAGTGATATGCAGTGACCACGAGCATTCTGCATATCTTCTTTGCGACGGTTTGGGAAAATAATGACACTATGCAAACGGTAGGGGCCGCCCAAATCACCTCCTACAGATGCACTGCCTCTTGTAACTTTAAACAGAACCAATTACCTATTGAATTCCAGTCTGAGCCCAGAGACTTTTATCAGCTAATGTGGAAAAAGGCCAGAGGCTATGGTCGCTCTATAAGTACAACCAAATCAAATCGGCTCACTGCCTCTGTCTGCGTGATCGATCTCCCGTCCTACTGACAAGTCACAGCCACGTATGGGAAAAAAACATTATTTGTAAACAAATATTTTTATTTTTTATTTTTTATTTTTTATTAATGCCTTTTGCTAACTCGCTTACCTTTCGACGTAAAGGTCTACTGATGACAGTTTATATTGAACCTTTCGAAAAAGTGATCTCGGGTCTGATTCCCTCCCAAGTTAGTGCTTTAACCCCTGATGACCCCAGTAATGACCGACCATCCCCTCTGTAGGCGATGTGTTGTTACGTAACCGATGAGCTTGCCTATGTAAAGGACAGAAAGCCATCAACCCACTGGCGCTTTTATCAAGCAAATCTCACTCTGAAAGAAGCAAGTGACCCATGGGTTAGAATTGAGAGAGAGAGAGACCGAACAAAACGAATCTGAGAAAAACATCCCTTACCACTGACAGCGGAGACGGTCTTCTATTGAGGGTCTATTTTACTCGGGGGCCCCTTTTTTTTGACAGAGAGGCGTATGTAAAACTACACTAATGTAACTCCACAACACCTGACCGTCCTCTCATAGCAGATTGTTATTCAGAATAACCGCCTCATCGTTTTCCACAGCGCACCCAAATGAGGAAGAGTGAAGCGTTCTTTCCGTCGCTTTCTCTGAAAATGACTTCCAGCGGAGGGGACCGACAGTGTTTAGGCCGGAGTCTCTGTGGGCCGCAGGACTTGGAGGGAGTCAGAATTTGGTGAATTACTGCCAATGATGGCGTGAGCACTGACAGCTAGCAGCTTGGAATCTGGGCCACAGTCCTAAATTAGAGAGGCAGAATGCATGGCCATGGCTAAAACTGTCCAACAGGCCTCCGCTCTACAACTCCAGATGTCATAGATTTGGGTCAATAATTGAGATTCATGGAAAAATCTAACCCTGTGCATATATATATTCCTTAGCTCGTATCAACAGAGGAACTGCTTCAGGCTTCATAATTGGGGTGCCCCATCCCAACCCTTCTACGTCAACGTTTAAAATAATGTACACACACTTGAAATACCGTAGAAATGGTAGTAATTCAATTTCAAATTACATTTAATGACTCCGCTTACATATTTTTGAGGATTTCTGGTTTTATTAAAAAAGCAAAACAAAAGACAGAAAATATTTGCACCAACAACTGCAATATCCATATACATTATCTACAATTTCATTCACGATATAAAAATATGTACAACCTTTGTGCAGGAAAATGAGAAGACCCTGGTAGAAAAATAAAGAGCGAACACAGGAGAAGTTACAGAAAACATGAAATACTGCGATGAATTCACCTTTTCCAGGCATTATCATGTACACACATGCAAACACCCACACACACCCACGAAACATGATCCCTCTCCTTTGTTCCCTCTCACTCACACTCTCTCTCTCACAAATATATTATACGCATGCACACACACACACACGCACACAGACATGCATACCCAGACATAGGTTTCATTGAAATGATCGTAGGTGCGATAATATTATGTGTGTAAAGATTTTGTCTGAGGTAAAACATGAAAGCCATTTGATTCGACACTGGATGGTCAGATGACAAAATGGATGACTATATAAATGTAGTGTATATGCAACGCGCCTGCATTTCTCAATCGGTTCAGTTATTGTGTTGTAATGTATTGCTTAATGAATCTCATCTGACAACCAGGCAAAGCTTGGGCCCATTCAGAAACGACACATGACTGCCCTCTTCACAAGACCCTTGCCAGTACAGAGTAATAAAGTTTACAAAAAAAGTTCCCAAAATTACAAAGATTGGCATGCCAAAAACATTAATTTGCATAAAAAGTAGGCTACATTAACTTAAATTCTGGACTCGTGTTATAACGGCCCACTAGTGTTGCATCAGGACAGGTTTAGGTTCAAATGACTCAAATAAGAGTTATGGTTGTCTCTTATATATGTACATTTGGCTTTAGGTAATAAAACAGCTTCCACTGTCATTGGAAAGTGTATCTCTTGAGAAATAAAGTGCATCGTAGCTTTGTATACCACACAGAGAGTACCGTGCCTCATTTTCGAGTTTCAAAACAAATCACCGTAACACATTTTGGCTCGAACCTTTCTCTTCCACCACACAATACGTAACTTAGCAGCACTTGACATTCATTTTGCCATCTCAAGTGTGTTAACCAGTAGACCTCTCTTCCCTATAAAGCTTCCATTCTGTTCAGTCCCATTCCATAATCTTGGACCTTATTTCACGTGGAAGCAGTGAGCTTGCCTCCAGACCTAATCGTTTTCTGCTATTGCCTCTTAACAGCATCTATTGCACCATGTGCTGCTGAGTCTCTACCGAACCCCATGTAGGCCTCCACCGGAGTTACTGAGACCTGCGTGAAGGCTCGTGTTGCAAAAGATGCTATTCTTAGACAAGAAGGAGCAGGTTTGAGACGCATTCTACAGTACACACACTCATAATCAGTGCAACCCATGCACCTTCCCACATTCGGACACACAGACAAACATGAAACACACTCAACATATACATGCACCCAATTCGGGGTTGTTTTTGTTGACCGAAAACCGCTTAGACTAGAGCCACTTCCTCAGCAGAGCTCTTGATAATAGTATTGACTATCGATACTGGTAGAAGAGTAATACATAATGTCACATCAATATATTGTGTATAAAGACCTGTGCAAGAAATTACTGTGGTATGATAAAGTTGTAAAAAACACATTATTTATCTGTTAGTCCTATTCCAGAGTCTAAAATGTGTAAATCTATAATATGCACACTAAATGTTTCTAGTGGCTTCAAAGGATTATTATTTATTCAATTGGATACAAAATGTTACAAGCAAAAAGCTTATTTCATTTTTATTTTCGGTAAGAGGCCAGCTCTTAAAATAGCTTTTTTCAGTTTGCTAGACTTTCTGCTGATATCTGATGCCTGATTGAACTGGTACAATTGGATTGGTAACTTAGAATAATCAGCACCCCTCCAAAAAGTTATAACAAGATAAATAATGACCACAGTTCATACTGTATAACCTTTAAGGAAGAATTATAGTTAGAGCTAAAGGGTTGAAACACATCGATATTGGACTGGGAATATCCACTACACTCCTTCTGTTTAGAGTAATCTTCTCCTGATGGGACTGTCAGTCCACAGTATTTCAAAATGGCTGCTGAGGCCAGGATGCTGAGCATTACATGTGCAAAATGGGTATCTCTTTGGTTTGTGCTGATGGGAGATTGCAGGCTCGATTTATCAGAAAGATCCCAAACTCATTTCCAAATATTATTATTTGTTCAGTGGTTTCTTTTCAACAGACTGTCCTACTTCAGACCCATTTTTTTTAAAGCAGACATGCCACAGACACAAAAACACGAAAAGCACCCTCACTGTGTGAGGACCTTTCTATTGAAGCCATCTTTGTTTTGCAATATCCTAAGAGAATGGATTTATGGCCTCCTGACAGACACACATTGCCATTTTCCACCACCTAAATGTCTTGTGTTAAATAGGATAGAATAAATACATTTGTTTATTTTTTCAACCACAGTCCCCTGCCTGTCAGGCTACAGGAACATTAAAAATGATACTCCATCTATAGTCATTTTGCAAGCTGTCATGTAATAGTAACAGAATCCAAGCTTCAACATAACAGTAACATACCCTCCTGTGCTTTAATGTCTCACATCCCTGCCATCATATTTCCGACTCTCTTCTGACTGGCTTTGCCTCTAAGTCATAATTAAGTTCAGTGTCTGAGACCGAGTCTGTGTTTGTGTCCTCCAGTGCTGCGTTCTCAACGCCCCCCTCAGCCTCCCTGCTGCCCTCCTCTTCTTCCAGCTCCTCCTCCAACTCCACTTTTTCTAGGGCAACCTCGTTCTCATAACAGAAGGAATTCCTAGAGCTGGACGCGCTGGACCTTTTCTCCGACAGTTCCCTGGCACTGCACTGCGGTGTGCTGGGAACCTCATAGGTGTTTTCAAAGCGAGAGTAGTCGACCTTGTAAAAATTCTTCTCCTCGAAGAGAACCGGTTCAAAGCGATGTCCCCACAAGATCTCACTGGCCACGTAGGAGCTCCGACACTGTGTGGTCATGGCCGTTGCCTCCACCATGCCTTCCAAAATCACCACTATCTCAAACTCTGACGTCTCCAGCTCCTGTTTGCTCATCTCGTAGAAGGGGCTGTCCTCGTCTATCTCGTGAACAATGGTGATGGGGGACACCAGAAAGATGCGATCGATGCCACTGTCGAAGCCCACGTCGATGTCCACCTGATCCAGGGGGATGAACTCCCCCTCTGCCGTGGTGCGGGACTTGAGGAGCTGGGCCCGAACGTGGGCCTCCACCAGGTGGCTCTTTCTCAGGTTCCCTACGCGCCACATCAGACACAACTTACCGTCCCTCATGGCCACTGTGGCAAAGTGGCTGAACACCAGCGTCTCGTTCCTCTTCTTGGGCTTAGCCATCTTAGCCATGATTGCGCCGATGATGAAGGCATCGATGATGCAACCGAAGATGCTCTGGAAGACCACCGTGAAGACAGCGATGGGACACTCCTCCGTCACGTAGCGGGAACCGTAGCCGATGGTGGTCTGGGTCTCCACGGAGAACAGGAAGGCCGCCGTGAAGCTGTTCACGTTCGAGACACACATGTCCCCATAGTACAGGGCCACCATCCAGAAGATGAAGCCAAAGAAGAGCCAGGACATGAGGAAGGACAGGCAGAAGATGAGCAGCATCCAGCGCCAGCGGATGTCCACGCAGGTGGTGAAGATGTCGGCCAGGTACCGCTGGCCCCTCTCGCTCATGTTGATGAACTGCACGTTGCAGTGTCCGTCCTTCTTGACGAAGCGGCTCTGGGTTGGCAGCGGCTGCGTGTGCACCTTGGCCGCGTTGCCGTTGCCGTAGCCGTTGGGCACGGCGATGGTGGCCAGCTTCATCCCGTCTTCCTCGGAGGACACGATGCTGTAGCGGTGGCTGCGCACGCTTCCCATCGCTTCCGTCTGGGAGGGCTGAGCCACTTCTGCTTTGGAAAACAGTCTGAGTTTTTGGTAGAAGCGTTGGAGAAACAGTTTTGAAAGCTCGCGGGGACCACGTCAGGCAGGAATCGTGGAGGAGAAAGGGGATGGGATCCTGTGGGGGGGTGGGGGGGAGGCCGGGGGAGGCCGGGCCGGCACCGGGTCAATTCAGGAGAGTGCACTGCTGGCGAGGGCCGATCAGACCTCTCCAGTCGGCGCTTTAGACCTCATCAGTGAAGTGGGCTGTGGAAATTACAGGCAGAAACAAAGGGTTGGGTTAGACTAATTGGAGGAAACAAGACGAAAGATCAGTGGATGTGGGTGTGCTGTTACAGTGTGCCGGCTGTTTGAATAATGCATTCAACTCTCGAAAGTTGCGAACACAAGCTGTTGCATGGTAAATACAGGACAGGAGAGATTACTTTGAGTACTGCACTTTTAGAAACATCAAATTGCAAGGAAGATGCAGCAACCTAAACTCGAGTTGCTTGTTTAAGGAAATATTAGTGAAAAATAAAAACAAATAAAAACATTTGTCTTATGGTAAGTTAATTGATTAGATAACATACAGTAGGGCAGTCCATTGAGGGCTTAGTAAAATTACAGTGTTAATTTAGTGAGCCACTGAAGCAAATGGAAATGATAGGTATGCCAATGCAAATTACGTTCTTGCAAGGAAAAAAGAGAATATAGAGAGACATAACAGAATTACTTTTGATATGGTGCTCAAAATGTACACATACATATTTTGAAGGTAAAACAGGGTTATTACCAACCGTGTTAACCAATTTAATGTGGCTTATACAATTGAGTCATGTAATAAGCTTTATTGAGCTTGGCAACTATTCAGAGAAGATGGGTCACTCTTTTTGAAAGCGATAGTAACCTTGTGCCATATGCAACAGACCAAGGACAGCTAAATTAGAAAAGCAATCGACTCAGTCTGTGTGGCTGGAGAGACCTATTAAAAAGCATCACCACAGGCTACACAAAGCCTCAGTATGCCAAGCCATGAGTCCTTCCCTGATAAAAAAACAAAACGTGCTAAACTACCAGTCACTTAAAGCTATTCTGCCTCTTACTACAACTGCTACAGGGGGGTCATGGAATAAGCTTGGTATAGACAAATGCTAACGATGAAAGTTGTGTGGGACAATAAAAGTTTCCATTGAACATTTTGTTTGTATTAAAGTTCTGTGCGTCATTATACTGAAAATAAAAGGGGCCATCATTTCCACTGGCTTTAAAAACGCTCTTTCGTTTCTTTCATAACGAATTACATCACCGTTTTGGAAATAGAAACAAGCATCCATTGGAGTAATAATATCCTAATTATGGGTCTCGCACAAGGGATACCACTTTGTTTACATAGGCAATTATTGACCATTTCCCAATGGACTTGCAGATCAAGCTCTACACAATGTATATTGTGTATGATGTCACACATGTAGTGTACAAAGCACAAAGTTCGCAGGTCAAAAAAATAATAGAGAAGGCAGTGAGAGACAAAGAGAAAGACAAATAAGAGTGAGAAGCAAACATATTGTGTTCGGTTTTTGACTTGACATCCCCTAAGGCTTTTCCTGTATTTACGCCATGCTTTATAGCACAATGTACACTCAGTCGTATTGTACTGACAAATGCTTTTACATTTTTTTTTAAATTGCCCAAAATGCCCAATAGTTCAAGAACTACAGTAAAAAATAACACTTAAATTATTTTTAAATATGTGAACAAATCTGTTCCTATTTGACAAGTGCTCTGCCTGTGAATGTTGACGGTGATAAGACCGATATTGTATAGTAACTTGCTATGCAGTGGCCAAATGTCATCAGAACCTTCTGACATGTGTATTTCTGATGATTTGGTCTTGTGTGCATTTTAAAAGTACTACTCGAATAGAAACTTAAGGCTCTTACATTGTAGTTTAAGACTATGCTCAAAGGTTCACGTCCATACACACCCAATGTCACACATGTAAATACAGACAAACACACCAACACTCCAGCTGCTTGACCTCTACAACATGTCATAATGCTCTACAGAAAACAAAATCTTGTATAAGACCACTTTGTAGTGTAAACAAATTGACAACACTGAATATATAGAAATCTGCTGGACCGTATAAACCTCAAGCAACAAGGCAGCACTTCAGTTCTGTTGGACATCTAGTATTACAGAGTCTCTTGACTATGGGGTAAACAAGGCAAGCTTCCGACAGACCTGCCAACACAGTCAGATGGATCAAGCCATGAGTGAATCAGTAGGACGTTCTCATTGTGATGGGACTATTGAACAACCATTCATTAGTTTGAGGCACATCACATATTAGCTGAGCCTCAGCTTTGTCTACACAAACATGACAAGGCCCAAAGGGGCTAATGATGACAACTTGTGTCTGTCTGTGTCTGTGTGCTATTGGGGAGAGCAGATGAAGCAGATGGAAACTTGTTACATAAACTTGCTCCATTTCTAGTTAAAAAATCAATCAGTTAGGTCTATTCAGTCATTGGCCTGGGAAGCATGCATAGCACAACAAAGTTGATTCTAATATTGTGAAGTATGGGATGGTACGTTCAGTATTTTACCTGTTGTTACGTGCATTTTTGTTTTTGTTTTTTGTAAAACAGGATTTGAATCTGAATTTTATAAACTACAATAATTGTGATTAATAAATAGTATTAAAATGTATCGTTTTATGGCCCATCTTCCCCAGTATATCGAACTGGGTTGCAACGGGTAAATCATAGCCGATCAAATTGACATATATTTCATAGACTGTGTGACCCATCTCCGTAAAAATAGGTAATTCTTAAAACTATGGATAACAAACTTTCTAATTGCTAAAATGTTTAGCATCAAAATGTAACATCAAAAAGTAAGATTTCTCATTACATCTGACCGAAACTTTTCCCCCCTATCTAAATATGTTATCTATGTTCAAGTTTTTTAAATTTAGGCTTTAATATTCATCATTCAATAATATATACTGTATATATACATTTCTAGTAAAATGTTCTGAAAAAGTAAACTATTCATCCGTTAAAATGAGTCATAAACATTACCTGTCGAACCTAAATCTGCCGTGATATATTTTAGTACATCCCAGTGCAGCAGCTCATGTGTATCGTTAAAATCCAATTTTGAAGTCGAATGATATTAGAATAGTTATAGTGATTCTAAAGATAGTATTGTACATTACATTTTTTGTCATTACCCCCTTCAGAAAGTACTGAAGAAGATGATTAGGTTTTCTAGGTGGTAGGCCTACTTTAAAAACGCATGTGTCTATCCCCGCCCTTTCGCAGCTATCACCCAATGAAAAGCCTCAGCGCCTGTTTGGAGCGCTTGAGAGGTCCCCCTCCCGCCCGGGATCAGATTTGAAAAACAGAACACCTATAAATGAATTGACCAAACCGTTAGAATTGTTACAATGACTATTGTCATCATTATTAAGAAACACTATGATCAACACTTATCTCACTCTACAATGCAACAATAGTTATTTTTAAATGCCTTTTGCTGTTGACGCATGAAACTAAAAGGTATTCCCATTATTATGTGATTCCCTGTCCTACCTGTAAATGTTAAATATGAAGGGGACAAAACCTTTAAACGGACAGTGTGGAACACCATGTAGTGCTAGTAAGGGAACACAAGGGGGTACCCTAGAACTACCATTAAATTTTTTTTTATCCTCTACCTCTATGTTAATATATCAATAAGGCAATATTTTTTATAGTAAAGACATCTGTTAATCAAAAAGCCATCAGGTCATTATTAAACTTTTTTATTTTCTTTATAGTGCAAACTTTACAAGAGTAATAGAACAAACATAATAATTTATACAAAATGAAGTCACAAAACACAACAAAAAATCCCTATAAAATATTACATATTTACAACAGGACAACATTTAGGCCTAGCTTTGAATGTTGGCAAGTCTTTGTTATCTCCGCGTTAGTTATAACCAGGCCTCCTGAATCACCTCCACGGTGACATCAACCTTGGTCTCACTAACATCCTTTGGTGTCTTTATGTGTGCCATGACCTGGTCTCTGGATTGGTGTGTTCCCGTTCGGCCTCTCCCTCTTTCATATTTCTCTGCGCTGACCATTGGCACAGACACCCAGGTGGTCTGGTTGAACAGAGCGTAGTCCACCTTGTAGTGCTTGCTTCCCAGCCTCAACATGTCCTGGAAGCAGTTGCCCCAGCGGATGTTGGAGGGGGCATAGCAGGTGCGTGTCTGGTGCATGAGGCCGGTGGAGTCGCCAGTGTAGGTGAAGGACACCACCAGGTCAAAGTCCTCCTCCGACAGTCTCTCAGGGTCCAGACCGTAGAGGGGGCTGCCAGGCTCCAGCCTGTGAACGATGGTGGCCGGCGTGGCCAGGACCAGGTCTCTCCCCTGGATGTCCAGGTCCTGGTAGGACATGGAGATGACACCTGAGGGCAGCCTTACATGGCGGACTAGCTGGGCTCTGACGGTGCCTTCCAGAATGTGGTTTCCCCGGAAGTCCCCGAGGCGCCAGCTCAGGCACAGCACTCCGTTGCGCAGGTTCACGACCGCACAGCGACTGAAACCCACCGTCTGCGCCCGCTTACGGGCAGACGCCATTTTGGCGGCAGCGATGCCAATGATGATGGTGTCAAGGAGGCAGCTAAATAAATCCTGAGCCGTCACCAAGATGATCGCCACCATGCAGGTCTCCGACATCCCCCTGTAGCCATAGCCGATAGTCGCCTGGGTTTCCATTGAGAACAGAAAGGCAGCGGTGAAGTCGCGCACGTTATGCATGCAAGGCTCGTTGTTGACCTCCACGGTGTCTTTGTGCACGTACGCAATCGCCCAGTAGAGGAGGCCAAAGAAGAGCCAAGACAGGATGTAGGAGAGGGAGAAGAGAAGAAGCATGGCCCTCCAGCGGATCTCCACTAAGGTGGTGAAGATGTCTGTCAGGTAGGGTCCCCACACCCCTGAGACCTGCTGGAACTCCACGGGACAGCTGCCGTCCTTCTCCATGTAGCAAAGCCGTCTCGCAGCCTTCTCATGTGGCCAGCCCATTTTGTGCACGGTGGTGTGGTAGGTGTCTATGGCAATCTGCTCGCCATGCTCTGGGCTCATTTTGACCAGGCCTGCTGAACCCCCCTGCAAACGAGACAACAGAACATAAATGGAAACATTTCCCCACTGAATGTATAGGTGAGGTACAAGCAGTCCAGCAATGGATAGGTGAGATGGCATTTAGCATTTATTATAAGAATGTAAGCATCGCTCTGAGTGATAGTTGACGTTAGACCTTCGTTTCTGAGTGAACAGGCCCGGTCAAACTGTGCCTTAGGCTTTCTCCGTCAGAGAGAGGAAGGCCAATGCCAGACTCTGGCTGTGAAAATAATATCTAAAGACCATGAGTCCCTCTGAGAGTTAATTATTGACCAGAAAAGCTATTAATGGATGGAAACTAGCCTAAAGAGTTACAATAAAACCTGTCGGCCACCCAAATTAAAAATGAATTGATTAATTACCACATACGTTTTCATCGTTCATTTTACTATAATAATGGCTTGATAACACTCTCTGAATTAAAGTACATAAGAACTTCATTGATTATACAGGGAAGTTTTAAACCCAAATATTTTGACTACTATTGTAAATGTTTGTGACATCCTGGAAATAAGCTTGAGGGCTTTTGGAAACTATTCTTTCCATGATGTGAGCCACATAAATTAATGCAAATTAATCCTGTAATAGACCATAAAACCACTGTGGCGTGCAATGTCAATCAAAGGTTTTCGACTCTGTGAATCTGTATCGGAGTTCTACTCAACGGATGCATGGAAGTTGTTGAACTCAAAGATATGGTTGATTATATACAGGGTTTCCACACCTTTTATAAAGCAAGTTCAAGAACTTTTCAATGACTTTCCAGGCCAAATTCTCTCATAGTTAAAAACATGTTCTGGTTGACACAGATTGGGGTTAAGCACTCACAAAACAACATACTTATCAAAATTCGTATTATTGTTTTACATTCATATATTATGAATTATTATATGAAGAATTATTTGGCCACATTGTAGGATTTTCAAGACCAATATCCAGGAGTCTGTGCATATGTTTTCACCACTGCCCCTGCACTTGCTCTTCATGCGACCCATGGTGTCTCGAAGATTGAGTGTACAACAAAACAGCCCTTAGCATTGATCCTGTGCTCTATATTTGGCTATGGAGAATCACATCTCAAAAGATTAACCAAGGATTTGGGCCTGTAAAATGTATTTCCGCCCAGGAAAGAACCTCATTTTAATCAAATTTAAGCTTATCTCTTCGTTTTGAGTGCGAGCCAAGTATTTCCCTTTCCTTTATGAGAACTAGAAAAGTTGTATAAAAAAAAATAAGTAAATCAAACAACCATAAAAAACTTTTTATTTTACTGTTGTATTAATCTTGGAAGAGGTAAAAAAAAAAAAAAGGTTAACATTTTCAACTCAGAAACAAGCCAATTCCTGTTTTAGAACAGTGTGGCATACTCAAAAAAACAATTTGTGAACTTCTAGATTTAAATACGTTTAGTGATCTACCTGTTGGTCTATATTGGAACTTCCAATCGAGTTCTTCCTCTCATTACGTACAACCCTGACCCCTCTGAAGTTATTAAGCTTTTTCCACGGGTGTAAATTATTATCTCGCAACTACCTCTAGGAGCTTACTTCTCTGAATGTTCCCCCGAAAGTCAATCTTTAACTGTTTAAATGCAACATCAGTGCAAAATGACACATTACACACAAACCGTAAAATCAAACAATCAAGTGAAAGTTACGTTTTCAAGCTCCAATCGTTTTGTAAATCAATATCGTTCAAAGGACAGATATCTATACCAGACAACAATCCCACACCCCACCCCAGAAAAAAAAAAGGTATTTATTACTTTATAGATTTACCAAAGAACATTGCTTATTCTTATCTATAGTTTATCATTATATCAAACACACCGATCCTACTCGACGTGTTCCACAACACCGTTATTTTCCTGTTGCTTTATCATTATGTATTGTGAGAACAGACTGTTAAACACCAGTGGCAATTACACAATTCTCAATAATAAAAACATGCAGTGCTGTATAGAGCTGTGATAGAATAGAACTCTCTTCCAGGTCATATTTCTAAAACACAGAATAAAACTTGTTTAGTGTCTGAAGGGTCTCAGTGTGCATTGTTGACTTATTATTGACATTTTTATATATTCTTTGTTTTTGTTATTTGTTTTTGTTGTGTTGATCATTTCATCTTTGTCATGTGTTTTGTGTGGACCACAGGAAGAGCGATGGGGCTCATAATTAAATAAAATCAAACCTTGTTTGTGCAACATTCCATCACTCTTTGAACAGATTATTTAAAAAGCTCTACCATAAAAAAATTTCCAGTAATATTAACTTAGTTTTACATTTTCAGAGAGTCTATAGCAAAGGCGAGACATTATAAAACCATGATGTCCATGATAACACATTAATTGCAGAAATACAAGGCTACACTAAACCGCAAAGGTAAGACACTGCATTAGACACGATCATGCAATAATAATTGAAAATCAACAAAATAAAAGCCATTGAAGTAATGCACTTACTTAGATAGTAGCTGTTCTAAAAAGTTGTAAAAAAGGTGCAGATCTGTCAAGTGTTAAGCCAACTTTTCCAAGTCAGACTAACTTGCAAACCCAATTACAGGTGAATATGACTGTTTGGGACAGGCGTGGCTCTGAGGCAAAGTCCCATGCATGACAGATGTTAAACCAATCAAGTCAAGTCCCCCTGGCCAGCCTATTAGGGTAATACTTAATGTATAGCCATTATAATAACTACGAGTTGTTTTTTTTATAATGCCACCCACCTACATACTTGGTATCAAATTGATGAAAATGCCCACTAGCTAAAATTTCAATAATATTAAAAACAAAGAGTTTTGTTTTAAGGCAAATCAGTTAATATTTGCAGTGATTCATTACTCAGAAAGTTAACCTTTGCTCTATTAATTTTCAATAAGCTAGTGAGTGGCCTACTTTCTTTCTTTTAATTTGAGTGCTCACAACTTTGGTCTGGTAAACACCCAATAATTCCTACAACATACTCTCAGACCGTAGGACAACATTCTACTATTCCAAGAGATAAGGAAGTCTGTCACTTTCAGAGTTCATAGCAGTATGACAAAGCACAAACAAAGTAAACAGAATACATTATGTACAAAGATAAACTGTGTGCCGCCAATCTGGTAAGAAGTAGAATCTATATGTCAACTACACAATTTTGGTGTCCAAAATACATTCCGATATTACACAGATACAAAGCCATAATAATAATGTCACAAAAGTGTATTGGTCAAAGATTTATTTCAATTCTGTATGTTATTTAGAAATTGTTATTTGAGATTCTGTTGAGGGCAATAACATGAAAAAAGCATGTGCAGTTAAATACTGTTCAGTACCATGTCCAAAAGTGCAATGCCTTGCGGTCACCAAGACATTCATTCATACAGCATCTGACGCTCTAAGACCTTCTTTTTTTTTCTACCAGTGCAGCAAAAAAGATCCTGCTCTAGGCTGAGGGAAGCCAGACTTAAGGGCCAATGACAATATAACTGACATAAGGCATGTTTCCTTTTACATACTCTAATAACATCTACTCATTCCTTTAGTGTTTGCTATGAATAGATGTTGTAGACATTCTGCTTTGCGCATTAAAATCCTTCTGAACAAGCTATGAACAAACCACATAAACATTTTGATAGTTCTTTATGTAACAGTGAATTTTGTGAATTCTAGATTCATGGTGACATATAATGTCTAATATAAGGGCAGTGCGCTTAGAAATGCATGTTCAAATAAGGTTACTGTAGTTGTAGTCAGAGAGTGTTATCATATAGATGGTTTGACCTCAAACAAAGTCAAATATACTTATTATGCAAAGAAAATAACTTAAAAAGAGCCATAACTCACTCATTAGGGAGGTTGAATCCTTGGATGTGCCAGCAGTGATTTTTTTATTTTTTTATTCCAGGAGCACTACTGTTAAAAACTTTATAGTCTGTCGGACAGGTACTCTGTCTGTGGTTTATGTCTCATAGAAGTTTAACAATCTGGCACACTGTACAATAGCTAAAACCATATGGAGCAGGAGATGAGGGTCAAAAGACAGGTCAAAGTTATCTACTGTAAATGATCTATTTATAGGGTAGCATCCACCTTATGGCCAATGCTGCAAAGAACTGGCAACATGACAACCTTAATTTTTGGATCATCTTTCCCATCTACAGCTTGGCACATCTATGATCATTGTGCATAACATGGCCATTCCATCTGTAGCCTGCTTATTGTGTTTTAGAATGCAAATGGTCATCTTTTTATAGTAATACAATCTTGAAAAGGCACAGATTCGCTAAAAAACAACAAAGAAAAGCTACTGTAGCGATGGTGCGGTTTCACTACGCCTTGAAAAAAACCACTCATCAAAACTGTCGTTGCGTTTATTCACTCACTTCAAATGCCTTCTCCAAATGTGACCAATGTCAAGCTAAAGAATGACAGAAAATCACTTGCAACAAGAGACATGGCTCTTGTAGCCATGTGTGCAATATCTCAAATAATGACTTCTACTTTGGATTAATCAACCAGAAATTATTCAAACCAAAAAAGTGAACATTTCCATTAAAAGGTTTATTATCGACCTAAATTGATTTTTAATTTCCAGAAAAAAATCAAGTGAAGTTAGAATGATCTGGACTCAGGTATGCCACTTACCTGTAAATCCCAAGCGTAACACAGCCCATCGTATTGTTAAAGCTATACAGCAAATGAAGGAAAATAAGGATAATGAAGGACCAGACTGCTCATAGAATGTTTAGGACAGCAACGTGTGTGTAGTTGGAGGTTTAATATGGCCATTAAATGATTTGGAACAGACTGTACACTTGCTTTATGTTCTTCAAATAAACTGTTGCTCAATGGTTATTACTCTTACTGGTACAATTGCATTTACTCAATATATCCTGATGTGACAAAAACATTTAGTTTTCTTTTAAATAAATTAAATCTTAAAATGAAAAGGGACATTCTGAATGTGTAACTAACAAAAATGTCATAAATAAAACAAAATGTTCCATAAAAGAAAATGTTAGCATATTTATTTATTAATAAATAATTATATATACTGTACATTCATACACTAAAATATTTTAGTACTTTTACGGATATCTTTTAAAACTTTAAAAAACAATATGCACGGGAGACAATATTCTATTTCCCTTACTCTGATGTAAATACAAACACATAAAGTATAATACATCCAAATAATTAGACATTAATAATATTACAATATGCAACTGAGCTATTATATAATCCACTCCATAAAAAAAAGTCCTTCGCCAGCTGTCAAAACAGTTCTTTATGCCATGCGTGTGTCATGGATAATTACACGTGTCAGTAAAACCCAGCGCTTTGTAATGGCTTTGTAATGGTCCTGTCAATGAGAACCCAATTAGATCTGTGTGCTTCTTCAGCTTTGTCTCCGACATAATGCCAAGGATTGGTCCTGGACATTGAACTATGGCTACGAAGCGCCATTGTAATAGTAAACTGCAGGTGAAACTACCTGTGCAATGACTTGCTGGTTAGCAGACAAAGGGAGTACAGTAATTGCACTTCTGTTGTGGTGGGTTCACAATTATGAAATGCACACTGGGATCAGTTATATACTCAGAACTGGAGATTAATATTGTACACAGGAAGAAAAACGTGCCTGCCACGTTAACCTTATACATGAACCTATCTCATGGACTGTTAATGTAGAGAATATGCATTGATATGTACTTAGAGCACACGTCACAAACACTGGCCTTTTTAAAGGTGGTCCAATGGATCTAGAGGAAAGATCTGAAGGGAAGAAGAGCCAGGATCTCTTAAGGGGGAAACGGTGAGAAGCCACTCATTTTATTTAATCTGCTTTGTACTTTTCTCTTAGCAACTAAAACACTCAAAACAAAATGTGAAGACTATATATGTTTTACTTTGTTAACAGCTATCTGGCAGAAAAGAGAACTCTAAACTGCAGAATGTTCCAGATTCTCTTAACCCTGCTTGTCCTGACTGAAAGCAAGTATTTCTGCAAGAATTCCTCCAACTTCAAATAATTGACCCTGTATTCAAAATACTTGGTTGCCAGCTTAAGCATTTTAAGCAAATTTTCAAACATTTGTTAAAGGTCCTATCATCATAGGCCACAGTGGATGTTGAATATATAAATATGTCCAGATTAATTTGTATACAATATCATAAATTAGCTGTACTACTTACTGTCTGCTTGTATTTTAATAGGGTTTGGTCAGAGCACCTTACTCTGCACCACGCGTCGGTGTCTGGCTGAAATGTTAATCCGTAAGGAATACCTTAGCCAGCCACAGTATGACAACTGCACAAGTGTTATTAATGTGCCATTAATTACTTATGAAACCTTGTCTGTTGTAAGTATTTTCCAGCTGTACAATTCTAGTATCTTTACTATGTTGGAGTTATTCTAAAACATTACTTTTAGGGAATGTATGCTTTATACTTTACTTACAGCCTACGCTCTGTTTAATCCTCTCGATTTTGATTGTGTTATTTCTAACAGGACACAAAGAACCTTATTTTTACTAGCCGACTTCAAATAGCATTGGTAAGTTTACCTTAACATGGTCAAAATCAGTATTTAACTGTTAAATTTTCTAAGTATTCCTATCCAAATTACAGACATGGACCGACCCTGATTTAGCATGGAACACTTCAGTCTATGGTTATGATGCCGTGGTTCTGCCTGTGAATAAAATCTGGACCCCTGAGCTTCATGTTAACAATGCGTGAGTCCATGCTCAATCATTTTGGATTCTCTAGTACCTCTCTAGTTTGACATGTAATTAAGCAGCTATAAGTGAAGCAACTTGTCTCCATTTCCCATGCCTGCAGATTGAATACAGAAATGAAACAAGGCTCCACTGACCTGCTAGTGACCAGCAATGGGTCCGTAATACACACCGTCATTATGACCACTGTGGTGGGATGTGAGGTCAACCTGTTCAAGTACCCCTTTGCTACTGACTCCTGTCCTCTAGCTCTTAATGCCTGGGCCGTTAACGGTAAGCTCACCCAGCCTGAAATTGAAATAAATATTAACCTTTTCAAGCAGCGGTAGCACAGGTCCATTTAGAGTCCTTGTGCACTAGTTTCTTATTGATAACAGTAAGATAAAAAAAAAGCTATTTGTTCAGATTTCTTAGCTTAGAGACAGCATAAAACCACGTAAAGGTTGATGGCTGGGTAAAGGGGGAAAAGTGTGTCACAAAGTAATCTACTCGGGGGAAATAGCCCCCAAAAAATGTATCGGTTAAAGAAAAGCAAATGACACTTCCACGCATTGAGATTTGGCCTGTAATTTAAACTAATAATTTGTCTTGAGGATGTGGTATGCAACTGCATATTGGACAAGTGAAAATGAACGATGGTGACAGTGGAGACTGGCGCACCTTGTCAGTCACCATGAAAAGAGGTTCAAGCAGAGATGACCGCAGATACCTTTTGGTAAGTAGTTTATATAGTCTAAAGGGGATGATCTGTGAGCATTTAATTGTAGTTATGTTTTTAAGTTAGGCATACCTCGTTGAACATAACTGTTTTGACAAATGTTGTCATTGCCTTACTCTCCAGGTGGAACTCACAATCAGGTTCTTCAACCCTTTTGTGTCATTGGTCCTGCCAAGTATTCTGATCCTTACAGCGGATGTCGTGAGCTTTTCTCTGCCACTGGAAGGGCGTTCATCCTATAAAGTCACCTTGGTCCTCAGCTTGATCATGTTCATGGTCATTCTGAACAATCTGCTCCCTGGGGACAGCAAATGTAGCCCTCTAATACGTCAGTACACAAACACATACACACTAACTGTAGGGTACACAGACTTGATATTGTTGTATTTGCACTTGTATACTATCGTAGCCGAGTACTTAAGTGTTACCATTGACAGGTTACCATTTCTGCTGCTGTTTGGTCTTCTTGGTGGCAAGCATGCTACTGACCATGGTGCTGACAGGCCTGTCCAAGAATGTCAACTTAATGCCATTAGAAAGGTTCAAATACAAATCTTTGAACGACACAAAAGAAAAAGAATTGGGAGATGAAGGTAAGTAATCTCCTAATAATCAGATAATAACTGATGTTCTACCATTGCTGTTGTATAAGATGCCAATGTGAAATGCGATTAAATAAGAAAAATACAAGTTGAAAATGCTAATGCTACATTCAACGAAAGATCTGCTCTGTATGTTGATTAACATGAGTAGACTTAAACTGAGGAAATGGGCATGGTATCTTGTGACGTTTTTGGATGTTGTTGCAGAATCCAAAGCTGACATTAGTGTCATCCAACTGAACGCCTCAGTGGAGGATAGTCCAGCCCTCCTGAAGGTAGTCCATTACCTGGAAACTATGACGGCACAAGACTTGGAGAAACAGAAATGCCAAACCTATGCCTACAAGCTTGACAAAATTGGTTTCTGTGTCTACCTATCTATTGTCATCACCTACACAGTCATCATGATTTATCTGTTTGCCGGATATTCATGTAATATTGACCATTTTGGTTTTTGGGAATAGTCATCTTTCAATAACAGTTACAAAATAAGGAAGGTGTTACCTAATGCATGTAATAGACATAAATAAAGCACTACGTTCTTGGTTAGAAAATTATAAAATAGATTGAGGTACTTCAAACATATTTTATTGCATTTGAATAGGAATATAATGGCCCAAAATGATTTGCATGAAAATGGAGGTTGCTAAACAGAATGGCAAAAGAATTGAAAGGCTTGTAACCCCAATGCCTCAAACGTAATAGCAAGGGGCATTGAGGATCTGGGAGTTGTCTGGTCCTCGACTTCAGACACACTTATCAAACAGTCTGTCCATCTTCTCCTCCACCTGCTTTGGACAATACTTGCGGTACCTCTCTGGGTGCTTGGAGAACGACGCCTCTTCACATCTGAGTAAAACGATCATTCACACATTTTTGTCCGACTTGTATACCTTTTATTCAAATATAACATACTACCTAAATTAAACAGAAATCATAATGTCATGTATTGCAGATGAGTTAAATTATTTATAATATGCCTAGTTAATTAAATTATAAGAGGATTGGTTTCAGTGTTTGACTATCGAAGTAGCATCCTATAGTCAGCAATTGTCAACAGCAAGTTAACATGGTCCAACTCTAATCACATGCAGTGTTTCACTGTGGTGTTTAACCTGTGTAGAAAGGTGGAGTAGGCCTTGGACACCAGCTCTCTCTGGGCTTTACAGATGGCAGCGCTCAGCTCTTGGTCTGGTAGTGCCCAGCCTTTCTGGGCCTTGCAAAGCCCCTCAAATCCCTCGTTAAAGGCCTTAACGGGTTATGGTACAGTTATATTAATGGACGTTGTCATTGAAACTAAAGTACATTGTGTTAACACACTAGTAAAGTCATTACATCACATGACAGTTTGAGAGACAAAGTACTGTATAATGTAAGAAGGCAGTAGGAAAGCATTGAAAGAGGAGTTGGGTTTTTAGACTTCATATGGGGCCATTTTGATTTGACATGAATCCGTGGAACACTTCTTACAATATGTTTTATAAACCTTTAACAGTAGATGTTTAACCTCACTTCCAACAGAAAATATATGCTTTGTTTCTTACCTTGAATTTATCTTTGATCAACTGACGGTCTTTATCTTTTAGCTGAAGAGATGGAGACCAGACAATGGTTTTGGTATAGCCTAAGAAATATGTTTATAAGAAGGGACCTACGGTAAAGCTAACAATGTCCCTCACCTTGTCGCCTTGCTTGTACTTGGGTAGATTCTTGTCAGACAAGCTTTTTGCTAACTTTCTCCATCTCAAAAGCACAAGCACAGCGGGCCTACTCTTAAAATGCTGTCAAATTCAAAATTTGTTTTCAGCTATCTACCATCGCTTTCTTCCCTAAGTCTTACCTATGCTGATGCACCTGTCTCTGTTCCTCCATCAGCTTGTTGTACAAAACCTCTGGATCCTTGCCATTGTCTTTCACCAGATTAAACAGTTCTGACCTGCAGACAGATTTCCTTGTCACATCTAACCTGACACCTCTGCAAATAGACAGAGACTGAAATTCCATCCTGATAGCTGGGCTACACCCCTGGACAAACACCGACAGGTGCAATAATATCGGCAGGGTTGATTTGGTATAAGAAAGTTGTTGTTTTTTTTGCTAAAGAACAAAAGGACGTACTTCTTTAGAGACTTCAGTAAGTAGTTAAAATTATTTAGGAGGAAGATTGCACGCAGGGCATGATCCTCATAGACCTTGGCCTTATTCTGAAGGTTCCACCGGAGATTTTCAAGGGCTTCACCTGAATGGCAAAGAACACAGAAAAAAAAAAAATGTATATGAAGAAACCGAAAAACAATCTGTGCATATTCATAATGGTTAGTTAAAATAAATGTATAAATACAGATATAGGCACGCAGTTTGGGCGTATCGTCTTTCGGCTTGACCCCCGCTTTGTCCTTCGTCTTCTTCATCCGTTGTTCTTCTTCTTGGATCAACAGGTCCATTTCTACTTAAAAAACAAATTCATTTTGTTTTGTGACAGGGATACACAAGAGGTAAACCCACCCCCACCCCACCGCCAACATTAGATATAGGCCATCTTCATTTTTACCGAGATCTTCTTGGCTGCTCTGAAAAGTGCTGGCCTCTTCCTTAATAGGGATTCCAATTTCTTCAACTTGGGGGTACAGCATGAAATTTACATTGATTTTATATAGCAGCAAATGCTGCAGGAACAGAATGGCCTGTAAGGGAGAGTAAGAATTACTAGTAGTAGTATCACAAATATAATTCATTATTTAAAACCCAAGAGCACCGTTGTACAGGACAGCCTCTAGCCTCCTACTGTAAAAGCAGACATGACACTGAAACTTTCTTCTTGAAGTATTTTGTATTGTGAATACGTTGGAATTGAACAGAAAAAAAACAGTCGAACCATCATTTTTGATTTGCCTACATTGCGGGTCAGCTCATGAACAGTTCCATCCTTGGGCATGTTCTTGTCTGGACTGCTCTGCTAATAGGAGGGATCAAAGGCCAAAGGAAAAACTTAAGGACAGGAGTGTATCCAACTACCCTATATATATATATATATATATATATATATATATATATATATATATATATAGAACATATAGATGTTCATATATAGAACATAGATATATACAGTATACATATATATATATATATATATAGGTATACATATATACAGTATATATATATATATATATATATATATATATATAAATTAATAGGCTACCTATTTAATACAATATCTTCCTGAAATCCCTGTGTACCTTGATGTAGCTGACAAATTCCCAAAGAGTCGTGTTCACTGTGGTCCTCATAGCAAAATTGAGGGTCGTCAACTTGGGAAATTGTATGGCACTTTTTACCTAGTCAATAACAACAAAATATGTCACGCACCCAAATACATTGAGTATCCTGATTTTTCCATCAGAGTATGGAGAGACACGTTCCATAATCACCGGTGAGGCCCTTTCAAGGACGTAGGTCTGAAAGCTGTCAAGAATAGGTAACAGTGCGGCAAGGGCAGTGTGTTCATGACGGGAAGAGGCCCTCTTGGTTGCTAAAATGATCATTTCTCCATCCTGGACCAGACTTTGAAGGGCCTCCTGTAAGAATTGACATTATTGGTCAGGCAGGAATCAAATCTAGCATTGAATCAGTCTCCTACTATTCATGACATGACACAAACCTGGATAATGACATTGAAGTTTATCATAATGTTGTCAGAGTCCTCCTGGGGGAAGACTTTGGACAGCGCGTTATATTCTGCAAGGGCCAGGGCTGGAAAGGCCTGGATAGACATGCGGTACGTATACGCCTCAATGTCAAAGACTCTATGCTCTCCTGGACACAAAACAACAGCAAAATTGTGACATTTAGGCTACACTGCAAACAACTATAAGCCCATTCATGTCAATAGCTTGCACTTACTTGAGAACATCAAAATGTGCGTATGTGCATAAGCCTCCTCACTAGTTTTCTGGCTCTTCATTCTGGGTGACTCCATGACTTTGTTGTGCACAGCTGGAGAGAAGTGGTTTCCAGATAAACCACCGCTGAAGTGGTTTTTCAATTCCTTCATAGATCGGCAAAAGGTAGATGACCGCTGCTGGCAATATATAGACAGGAGGTCTGTAAGAAAATTAAGAACAAGTTAGAAAACAAATCAAGTAATATGTTTGATTGTTTGTGAACCTCTATAAAAATAATGCCACTTTCAAACAAGGTAAGCCATGTACTCCATATTTTTACTTGTATAATGAATGTATTAAAAATATTCACATAAAACAATGCGCAATGAGAAGTAGTAAGTTTACTTCAAACTTCTCTTTTATCCTTTAAGGATCATGGTCATGGACAGACTATTCAAGTTATTCATTACGCTACAGGGCAGAATAGTCTCAATGGAAAGGCATTCACTCACTGAGAGGAGGTGCAGGCTTGAGGTTGCTGGGCTCCGGGTGTGTTAGCCTATCTCGGGTCCGGATCTTCAACCTGCTGCTTAAACACTGTCCCGAGGAACTCCTGTTCCTCTCCGCGTTGAGCGAGGGCTCATTGTCTTGTGAGGCCTTTCTGTCCAGGGATAGGTATTTCCTGTGACAGATACTTTTCAGGCTGGACATTCTAGGAAAGGTGGCACTGCTCGATTCTAGTGGCCCAGGAACATCTATTGATGGTGGCTTTTTGTCAAGAAGACTCTTTAGGCCGGACATACTAGGACAAGTTGCACTACTCGATTCTAAGGCCACTGAATCATTCATTGACATTTGAGTGCTGACAGAAGCTGCCTTTGTGACCAGTGGCAAAGCTGTGAAGTCGCAGAGGGTTTTCAGCAATGGGACTTTTGGGTGGGAGCTGCTTGACTTTGGCGTTGAAAACAAGCTACCTGGCTCCTGGGGCTTAGGGATGTCCATTGACTTTCTTTGACTCAATTGAGTCTTACTGCGTGCTGGCTTTTTGTTTAGAGATAGTGTTTTGATCTTCCTGACAATGTTTAGAGATCCATATTTTTGGGTTGTTAACGGCATTGCCTCCTCTCTACATTTCTTCTCACCTGCAATGAGATGCAAACATTAGCTTTCCCTTTCGGCCTGAAGAAAATCAAATTGACTTAAAGCAAAATAGCTCCCTCTGTTGATCTCAAATTATACCTCTGTACTCTGTCAGCCAATTGGCAACAGTGATAATGTAGTCAAGTCCAGACTTGGAATAAATTTCTATTTTGGCCACACATTTTTTAAGCTCTGCCAAGGCCAATCTTTCCAGAATGTGATTGGGTGTCACATGTATGCAGTAGCGCATCACCAGAGCCTTGAACTCAATCTCCAGAGGTGGCACAGCTTTATCTAGTTTAGCAAACTGAAGAAAAATACAAGTCTTTACAAGTCATGAATCAACCATTGGACTCAAAGCAATTCTAAAAAACAGCAGACTGAAACAACATAACATAATGGAATGAAATGTGCAAAGAATGTCCAATACTAGTATGTTCAGCTCAGGTCCATCCGGGTTGTCTTCTGTAAAGTACTCTACCGCTTTTTTGATTCGCTGAAGATAAACCATATGGTCATGCAGTTTATATGGGAGCCTTTATTAAAAAGAAAGAGAAGGAAATGGGGATAATCAGACTCCGCTTTATACACTGATTCAATGTACCCTGGTCAGCCCTGCCTTGTCGGTCCCAAAGTGGAACTTATATTATTCTTACCCAAGAAAAACGATATCGTCCGGTATATGAGTGACTTGGTAATGACTGATGGCATCATCAATGTAAAATAACGTATTTTTCAAAGTTTTATTCAAATGCAGTAGGCTGTCTGTTTGGCCATGCTGAGGAATGATGGCGTTGCCCAAGTGCTCAAGTCGGGTATCGACTGAGGCTAGTATGGCCACCTATGACACATGGGCAGAGCAGCAGAACACCGTGATAATAAATTCAATTACCATGTCGTCGTGATACGTTTCTTAAGCAATATTTGTTTTATTTATTTTTAGTATTATCAATAATTTTTAATTAACCTAATAGTGGGGACCGGGTTAACCTGTTGAGCAATAACTCACCATTTCGTCAGTCTGACGTTGACTTTTTTCTAGACTTTCCCTGATGAATGAGTGAAATGTGTAATCCTTGCAAAGACAAACAACACATTTTCATTGGGAGTTTGGGAGTCATGAGACATGACATAACAAAGCTGTTAAGAGCGCAGAGGTACTCAAGTCAGGGTTAAAGCTGGAGACAAAGGAGGGGGGGGGGGGGGGGGAGGGGGGCAGCTGCAAATGACGCAGAGGCTAAATTATGTAGTCGTAGATAGCTAGCATTGTAGCAAACCAACCTTCTGGAGCATCTCCTCGATCTCTTTTTTTCGTGACCACGACGTCTCTTCAGTTTCAGTCATTTTATATAAACGTAAGTTAAGCGTACCAGGAGTGGGATATTTTGTTAGTTACTAGCTAGTGAATCAATGTTCAGCTATCGACATGGTAAACAAATGAAACAGAAATTTGGCGGCAACGCCAGACAGTCAAGCACTGCAGGCAGCTAGCATTTTTTCAGAGGGCCAATGTAACTTTAACACCGGCGTGCCAGTGGCTGTTTGATACTGTACGCAAGTCGCCTAAAAGCGACACAGGACTAGTAGTAAGACAACAAACAGGATGTGTTTCAGTCATTCACTTTTAATGTAAACTATTGAATTTATACTACAGAAAAAAATACCTTACAAAAGCGACAAAAAGTAAAAACCCAAAGCAAAAAGGTTGAACGGAGCTAGAGTAAAAAAAAAAAGGAAAGAATTTGTAGGAAAAATTGCATAGGCCTACTATATACCCATACCTTATATTCCCTCATAATAGAGAGATACCAGCCACCTGTTTAACAGGAATTAAGAAGTGTTTTTGATTAAAGAGGTTAAGAAATTCACAATGCTTTGCAGAGAATCCCGTTTCCGTTTGTGATCTTTAGGGTTCCTGCTGTTTTGTCATTGCCTAAGAAAAAATAAATACAAATAAATTGCGGTAAAACAATTATCATAGATTAAATAAAGTATGCATGATAGTGTGTCTACTTTTTAATGTTGTGCAGACCTTTTTAAACAGTTGGGCACCAAGATAGTTGGTTGCAATGCTTCTTAGGTTTGCCTTTCCACCCACTTTGCATCTCACATAGCCGTATACATTAGCCCACTGTAAAGCTACACCCATGATCACCACTACCTGAAGAAGAAATTACAGCATACCATTGTTTTCGCTTTTCTTAAGTAGAACATCAAGAAGTTAATGGTTTCCAAATTAAAAACAACTGCTGAATGATATACTGTAACTCTGTTACTCACCAGCCACTTAAACCTGAAGGAAAAGATGGTGCTGAACACGAATACGACCCAAAAGATGGGGCACACAATCAGGCCAAGCCAAAAAATCCTTGACTCAGAGTTTGAGTTGACTTTTCTGCTAGTTGCCTACAAGCAAGAAGAGCAGAAATTACAGTATGTACAACATTCTGGGTTTGTTACAGTCCGATTTTAATAGGCTGACTGTTGTTTATTTCAAACCTTTTCAACTGAAGGATTCAGAAGAGGCAATCATTGAAAACACAAGGCCTTACCTTTCTTGATTCAAACACCCAATGATTCTGCCCATCCTCATCAACCTGGTTCCACCATCGCAGGCCTACCAACAACCGGCCAGTGACATTCTGAAAAATGTGTGTATGACAATTACAATTTGGAGTTTATATTGGAACTTACATACACCAAATGCTGTTACTCCAAACCCTGTCACAGAGACCTTCTATACTACCCACCTTCACAGTCCAGAAATCACATGAGAGAAGGAGAATAATGGTGACCATACTGGCAATGAAGCTGCCACTTAACATATCACAAATCAAATAGACTATGATGGCAGCTGTGCGGAAGAAAAGATGGAAGAATGTGGCTAATGGATGCCTGCAAAACAAAGGTTTTATTTATTTCATTGTATTTATTTTGTTTCTGTGAAACACAAAGGTTTTTATCTGTACCTAAAACTGAAACGTGTAAGTAATGCATACTGATGTTAAACTGGACATTTTAGGACGTACTTGATTTTTGACTTGTTCTGGTTGGCAGCATCATCATCATCTCCAAAAAGTGGAGCATCTGCAGAATCCTACAACAGAACAACGTCGGTTGAAGCTCTAAAAAGCTACCAAAATTGGTATTTGGCTGGATTGCCAAAGCAAACGTACGTAAGTGTATGGAGAAATGTTGTTTCACTGATCCATTATGTGGCAGAGCTTCCGATATTATCTGATATTGCTTTGTTTTTTATGTTACTAGTTGTTTAAAGTTAAGTTATTTTTGCTGTGGTAACAAAAATATTACATAAACAAGATACTATAGTATAGCTGCAGTTAAAAGTAGTTAAAAGTCTGTGTTTAGCCGGTGGCGGTGTAGTTGTGCACATAATATGACAGTTTTTTGGCGAGCAGAGAAAATAGCCAGCTCGTCTCAAACTCAACACCAAATAAATACTTTAGCAAATAAACGACTTTGAAAATACGAATTGTTTGGATGGATAAACAGACTAAATACTTTTACAATACACAAACAATCTTTATTTTACCTGTCTCATCATGTTTCACAGAACAGTAGAATGCACTTCCTGATGACGTGGTTGTAAACAAAACATGTGGAAAGACCCATTTTGACGGTCTAAATAGCTGCCTGATCAGAACAAAAGTCCCAAATAAGAGGAGGCATGGGTAACTGCGATACTTGGAAAGACGCTTTTGTCAATTGGCAACTTTTTTTTCCACAGTTTTTATTTCCATTTCAAACACATTCATTATCGTATACTGTAATATTTATTGGTGTGTATGTATATATATATATATATCTATAGCCTCTACTTTCGCCACTTATATGGCAAAGAATAGGTCCAAGAAGTCATCACAAATATTTTTCCAAATATGCTTACATTTTAAGGTATACCAATTTGTGAACATTCTACAATTTGCCAGAAAAAACTTGCGCCTAAATAAATGCAGTTTAAAAAGAGTCAAATGGTAAAACAGCTCATAGAGGTTTCAGATGCCTAATTTGGATTAACTGCATCTTCTCTACAGTTTTACTAACTTTATTGCAGTCAATGTTTAAGCTGCAAAGCCACCAGCTCATCAACTTTGTCCACAGGAATAACAGGACTCATGTGACAGCCACCCTCTTGGAGACAAAGGTCACCCTGCAGTTCCTTTAGCGTCACAAACTCTCAAGATGCTGAAAGTGCCAGTTGCATTTTGTGTCCTCTGTCTTCTCGGGGCAGCGAACGCCCTTTTCAAACAGTGGATTCCTGACACCAACTATGAGAATAAGACAAATTGGGATACAGGTGTTGTACCCTGTGGTAGTGATCGGGTTCTCTTTTCAGCACACGGAAAAGTGGCTGTCTACGTGGAGACAATCCATTCTGTTCAAGAGATGAGACTGCCGGTGGTTGGGGAGTTCATTCTAAACTCAGGGTCTGGCTTTTATGTAGGAGGTGGAGTAGAACCTGGTTGCGGAGCGGGTCTCACCGCACAGTTCGAAGACTCAGAGCCCCTGCAGTGGTTTAACCCGGCTCTGTGGCAAGCCGCCTCTACAATGGACGACTTGGAGAAGGGACGTCATCTGTTCTCAGTGCACGAGCAGAGCGTCCCCTGTCAGCACGACGACGTTGTGTTCAGAGCCCGTTCCTCGTTCCGTGTGGACGTCACGTCCAGCCAACCAAGTGTCCCCGTGCAGAGTGTGTCTGTCCTGGCTAAGCAGTTCAGCAGCAGCGCTGAGTTCTCTCAGTACCTTAGTTCGGGATGCGGCCGGCTGCAGTTCCACGGATCCTCAAGCCTCAGTGTAGGAGGTTCAGGCTGCAGTGACCCCTCTGGCTGTGACTGCGGCAACTCTGCTAACCATGACCGGATCTGTGGCAGCGTGACATGCCCCTCGCTGAGCTGTAAGAATCCCCTCCGCCCCGCCGGACACTGCTGCGATGTGTGTGGAGCCATTGTCACCGTGCAGTACACCACTGACTTCAGTCTGGAAGCTTACCGTCGGCGACTGGAGCACCTCTTTCTTAGCCTGCCAACATACAAGTCTATCCAGCTGGGCATGTCTAAAGTGGTTCTAAAGCCACAGTGGTTCAGAGGGATTGTCCCTGGTTTGGCCTCAGCGGAGATCCAGGTAGTGATGCTGGATGGCGAGACGGGCTCACAGTCTGGTATGGTGGCGGAGGCTCTTGCTCACGATATAGTGAAGGACGCCCGATCTCAAGGCTCTCACCTCGGCATTGCTGGTGCGGAGTTTCAGGCCTCTTCTGGAAGCAGTAGCAGTGGCCAAGGCAGCAATGCTGGGGTGGTAGTTGGAGCTGTGTTTGGGGCTCTTATATTGGTTGCCACCCTGGGTCTTGTAGTGGTTCTATACCGACGAGGCATTGTTAAAATGCCCTCCATATACCTGCCTTCCTTAGTCAGCTTGAAGAAAAATGTTGAGATTGGAGAGCTTGGTGGGCCGTTGGACCGTGGCTTTGATAACCCTATGTTTGATAAACCCACCATAATGCCTGCTGTGCCTGGTCTGTATGATGCTAATAACTCCATTTCCATGACTCAGTCAGGTGTGCATTTTGTAAACCCTACATATGATGAGAACGAAACCGATTTTAGTTCTGAAACTTGAATGTATTGGCACACAAAACATTTATTTAAAAATCATAAAAGATATCAATTCCTTTATTTCATACATAAATTGTATGTCATCACACAAACTCTCACATAAAAATACATCCTTGGCTTAATGTTTAAATTATTATTCTGGATTGGTAAATAAAAGATTATTTTGAGCTTGCATATTTGGAATTGTTGTGGAATTGTGTCATTGTTATCACAGAACTTTATTTACTATCATAGCTTGACCATGTCAATAAAATCTGAATTTACTTTTAAGGAACCAAATGCTGGCATTCCCAAAGAGATTTAATTCTCAAGGAGGCCGATGGATTAGCACTATAATTAGAGCTCATAAATAATTTATTATAATAGAAATTCAATATGAAAACAGGCTAGAGCAGTCTAGAGTTCTTGAGTCTAGAGGAGCAAATACTTCAATTTGACAGCAGAAAAGAAAGTGTCAGTTCAAATATATGTATTTTCAGTCTTATGATAACGTATATGAAATATGTTTCTGTGCATGTGTGTGCTGTGTACAATAAAACCTTTATTTATTTCCTACTTATCCTAATTTAAGTGAAAGTTGACAACATAGTTCTGAAGAAATAAAACAAATTACAGTCACAAATGCATTTACAGAAAGTGTCAAATCAAATTGGGCAACATGCTGTTTTTAAGCACCACTAGATGGAAGTATTTATCAAGGTGTGCAGTCACTTCCTTTGAGACGGCTCAGCAATATCCCAAAACATGTAGACACAGCAAGGACAACTGTACCTGGTTATAATACATTTATAGGTGATTATATAACACGTACCATGTTTTACTGCATCTTGTATAGAAAATAGTATACTATAAATACTCAGTCTCTCATTGATCTTTAGTATTTTTTTTAGGATACCATTGCTATGATTTGAAGGTTAGTGGATAGTAGGCGTCATTAAGGCCCTGCTGGGGGGCTCTTCTGTGGCAGTAGGTCACTAGCACTGACCAGAAAAACCACATTGTCTTTCTTTGAAAGCCAGGCAGTAGCATACAGTGGCTCCATGAGGACAGCCTTGTATTTGTAGAGAGGTGTCATGGAGCCAGTCGCATTGTAAAAAGTAATCGAGCCCTTGGTGAAGTCTATATATATCCCGACCCTTGTGATGCCGCTAACTTCCAAGGGTGTCTCGACATTATCGTGCCAAACAGAGAAGCACCGTCGCTCCATGCTAAGGCACCAGGAGAAGTCGTTCCCTGTGATGCAGCTGCTGCTCTCCTCACTTTTGCGATCAATGTTCTTGCAGGTGACTCCAACATGTACCCCCTCTCCACTCATCTCCACCTCAATGTAGTGCCTTCCCATGTAGAGGCTCTCTGAGGTCATGACCTGTCGCCAGTGCTCAAATCGTGCCGGGTTGTTTGGATAGCTGTGCTGCCAGGGACTGGTGTTGGTCACTTTTCGGTTGTCCTCGGTAAGTCGTAAGAAATGGTGTGTTGTGTCTGGATCAAAGATAAGACTGCTGGAATCTGAGGAGTAAAATAAAGTATGCAATGGTTCATTGTACACTGCAATGATTATAGTATTTATGCAATACAATTATTTGGTTTGGTAAATACTTAGGTTACACAGGTATTCATTATAGACTTATGTTAGGCACACTTACACCTTAAAAAGTCCTCACGCGTCTCGGGATCAGGCAAGGACAAGGAGTCAACTTCGGGCATTTCTGCATTGGCCATGTGTTTAATGCCTGGCTTTTCTGTAGAGAAAGGTTATTGCATTAAATAAATCCCATATTTTGAAAGCTCGTGAATTTTGTTTCACACGGTTTTGCCCACCATTTACGCATATCTCCTGTAGTTTTTCTCTGTGCATTGTGAGGATTTGGCCACCCAGCTCTTGTGTGCACTCAGTCAGCACTCGGCTGAAGGATTCTAGGTGGTCCATGGGGTTGATGTACACACCAGTAAAGTGGACGTCCACCACCTCTTTCTTCCACTCACAGTAGTCCTGCATTGCAGACAGTGGGAATTAGATTGCAAAAGGTTTTTGGATATGAGCAATTGATTTGTAACGTCCGGTAAAAAATGAATTAGGACAGTTGTATGCATGTTTAATATGAATCAAAGCCTCTTTTGGTTTTAAATTCAGCACAAAAGCAACTTTATTTAAAGGCTGAAACACATAGTCTGCACAGGTTCACGCTGTGGAGGGTAAAGATGGGATTTGCCATTTGTCTGACGCTGAAATCTTATACCTGCAGGAAGTCCACGTCCGTCTTGTTCCTTGACAGCCTTTCTATCTGGACCAGTGTTTTCTTAAGCTCAGCTCGCCTCTGCTCCAGGTGGGTCTGGATGCCCTCCGCCTGCTGGAGGGCCCCCCTCTGTTCCCCCTCCAGCACCTCCACTGCCCCTCTCCTGGCCTCCTCCACGAATGTCTGCAGAATTCCAAACTGCTGCTCGATCACTGCGCGGATCCCCACCACAGAGTTCTAATAGACGGCGAGAGGAATTGGGCCAAAAGGGTTATACAGTGGCAATGTTTCAGTCAGCACAAAGGATTGTGTAGAAAGCTACATTTGTGTAACAGGTGCACAGGAGCATCTCATGTTCTGTCTCAGCTTTGCAAATGAAACCTGTTAGCCCTCTGAACCCCAAGCCATTTCTGGGTGTTTTTTGACGGAAGCGTTCTGTGCACATAATCGGTTTGTGGGGTTGTGAAAGTCTAGAGTCCGACGAGAATGGCTGTTCTTAAAGTTTCTGGGTATGATAAATGTTGTAATTTAGCCGATTTTTTAAAAGACAACATGCATTTTTGATCCCATCGCTGGGATTGGGGTTCTGAGTATAAAAAAAGCTTTGGTATGAGTGAATGGTTTAAAAAGCAGATGATACTAACCTCTACTGATGCATTGTTGCTCTGCAGCTTGTTGATGGCTTTCTTTGCGGTCGAAAGGGTCGTCACGATCTCTCCTTGTTTCTTCTGCAGCTCCGTCTGCACAATCACACAGAAACACAAATGTGAATATCTTTTTTAACCGTGTTATGTGTTGGGCCAAATGCCAGAGGATTCCCTACATACCCCAATGTAAAAATAGTCTCCATACTTTCCTGCATTGTGAGTAAAAAAGGCAGATATTTGGAACAGCTAGAGTAGGATCTATGGACGGGGCATATCACATGTTGGACACGAGGTGTTCAGTTAGTCTTGTGACAAGTCTTTCCCAGTCCTCATTCCAAGAAACTGCTTCGACCACCCCCACCGATAAAGAATTTTAATTAACGATAAAAGGCTCTTGGTAATTTGTGTGTGTCGTGGATCCGATCTTTACACACTCACGAACATAAGTAAAATAGAACACAATAAGACACAGACACAGAAATGGTTGAGATCAAATACTATATTGTTGTACAACAAACTTGTAAACACAAGTTAACCAGATAATAAAGTTTGATACAAGTATTTTACCAAGATAGTGCTTCTGCAAAGGACAAAGTGCGTTTGCAAAAGGCTTATATCTACATCCATATGCGAGCCTTGCTTTTTCCAGGCTGCAACAGGAGTAGTGAAGTTTAGAAGAATGCAGCTTAAAGGTTGGAATACTATATGTAGCCTAGGGGTTAGAACAGTGACCTCTTGGAAGCTATATGTGCAGTGATTCAAGCATTTGTCTCACCTCGATCTGCTTGCGTGCTTCCACAACAGGTGCCAAGGTGTGTCCTTGATGCCCCTGGCTCTCACACTCCCGACACACGCAGCAGCTGTCGGTCACGCAGAACATGTCCAGTGGAAACCGATGCACCTCACAGCTCCGGCACTCGATGTCATGTAAAGGCTCCACCAGCCGGTGGTTCTGGAACTTGGTGTTCTCCAGGTGGGGTCTGAGGTGACCCTCGCAGTAGGACACCAGACAGGTGAGGCAGGACTTGAGTGCCTTGGTGGGGGTCTCGATGCAGGAGTCACAGAGCACATCGTCGGGGCACGGTGTGCTCGAGGACCCGGGGGCATTGCCTTTGGGCTCCTCGACGTCGTTAGGGTCCACTCGATCCTTGTTGTTTGGCTCGGGGATCTGTCGGTTTTCCATGGAGGAACTATTCTTGTCCTGCTCCATATCCTTCGAGACGTAGCCCTCGATGGCTGAGGGATTTTCCTTTGTTGACAGGTTTCATTCACTGTAGGAACTGTACTGTCGTGGGTCTTTTTCACAAAGTATTAAACTCCACATTCCATACTGATCATTCTTACTCTTTTCCTTTTGGAGCTTCCTTCTCACAAGAAAACAGAACAAAAACTGGGAACCACACCTCAAAGTGAATCAGCAAAAAGCAGCCTGCTCTCATTTCACCCCCACCCCCCTTTTTCCCCTTAAGGCCATTGCACTCCAAACGCGATTTGTTTTAGTTGAAGTCAGCCATTGCAATGATAAATAAATAAATAAATAACTATATGGGTAATGCTGGCCATGACACATACCTTTAACTACAAGCTCAAGGATCTATTTGTTGAGATTAGCATTGCAGACGGGTGGAGACACCAAGTGTTTTGTTACAGGAATTGATGGCACAGCTAGACAATGTGCTTCCTTCTGATAATGTTTATGCTGGAATGTCCTGGGAAAGGGAAGGAGCAGTTATCCAAAATACCACTTTCTGTGGGCTGCTGCTGTGCTATGTGTATACAGTATACAAGCATCTGAAGTATTTTGACTGTAAACAAAGTCTGGCTTTTAATGCAAGGAAGGAAATGTAGACAGTTGAGATTATCTGGCCGGATAGCCCATTTGGCATGGAACTGAATGCTACTGGTAAGAATCAAATTACGTATAATTCCTCACCTCTTTTTTGATAACCTCGTTATTCAACTAAAGCCATGAAAAATTACAAATATCCCCTTAAAAAGCATAAACAAAATTACTTAAGTGTGAAATATTAGTTTATTGAGCAAAAACATTTATTAAAAAATATCTTAAAAAATTAGGCATTGACTGTTAAAATGTTATCGATAATATATATATATAACTTCTGTTAATGATCTACTCAGTTTTACTCTAAACGCATTTATTAAGAGCCAAATATTGGCCTACTTTTGTCAGTTAAGCAAGCAGAAAGTGCTTTGACTGTGTGTAAACAACCTGTCAGGAAAAGAGGATAATATAATATCAACGACATGATTTAGTCAACTGTATTAATGAACTAATGATAATAAATGTAAAAAATAAATCTATCTCAAAAGACACTTTGTAATAAATGCACAGGCACAGGAAGGGGAGGCACAGTGGCTGGTGGTACATACCCCACAAGGGCAAGCTGAGGGCAAAGTTCAAGAGGAGGGACAAAGACCCCACCTAAAGTCCTCTGTTAATTATTCCACAAGGCATAGAGGGACTACACTGTTCAGGACGCCACTGTCTATTTTCAAATTTATTCATTCATAAGCTAATGCTCTGCAGTTCCCTGAGGTGCTGTCGCTCTTGTTACCATGCTGCTTTGATCCAACTAACCTTTTCAGCCCCTCTTCTAAAAACATGGCCAGACCACAACAACCCTGCTGGGGATTCAGCTCCTACAGCTGTTCCGTGTTTGAGACATTGGTCCTGACAACGTCCCCTCCACCTGGTGCAACAAACAAGTCTCCGATGGAAGGTACACCGAGGCGTCTTCCGGATCCAAACAAGGCGCGCTCACCACAGCGCTCCGCTGACCTTTAAGGGTGGATGAGTCTCCAGTGGGGAAAGAATCTGTAACAACTCGTGTTGTCTGTAGAAAATGAAGGCAGAGGACACAGAGCATGAGTTCAACAAGTTCGAGTAGATCCGAATATATAGAAGACCTACATACTGTAACGTGACATTGATGGTATGAATTCATTCATTTCAAATAAATACATTGTTACTTGTTATGCCCAAAGAATAGTATGTACTATAATATAAATGATTAAGAAGGAAACACTTCTCCCTCGCACAAAATCATTCAAAATCCAATATTTAAAAGAAAAATACATTTACCTACATGTCCGTCTTCTTCCCCAGTCACCTCTCACAGAGCCGTGTCCTCTATGGCGTCGGGCTCCTCGATGGCCTCGAGGCGCCGCTGGCAGGCCTCCAGGATCTTCTTGCGGGGCCCCAGGGGGATGTGGATGCTCTTCAGGTCGTGGTCGGAGCACAGCAGCAGGGCCTCCAGGTCAATCTTCTCCCTCTTGAAGATGGAGATGAACTCGCTCATGCTCTGCGTGGCCAGGAACACCTCCAGGGGGCTGGTCTCCGCCTCGTCGTCGTCGTCCAGCCCCAGCTCCACCTCGTCCCACGGCACGTCCTGCACGTTCCGCTCCTGCAGGCTGTGGGCGCTGCCGATGCTGTCCTCGTCCACGCTGGGCGAGCGCCGCAGGCGGCTGCGCAGGCGCACGGGGGACGCGCCGGCGGAGCGCTCGGTGCCCGCCACGCTGCCTTCGTCCCGGCCGCCGATGCCGAACAGCCCCCCGCTGACGTAGTTCCTCCGGAACACCATGGTGCCCAGGCCGGGCCGGTTGAACAGGGAGTCGTGCCCCGAGTCGGTGCTGATCACGGAGTAGTCCACGTCGGGCCCGTGGAGGTCCGGCTCGCTGATGGCACGGGAGATGGCGTCCTCGCTGTCGCCGGGGAACATGTCGCGGATGTTGCGGCGGCCGCGGTCCCTGGGGTAGACGTAGGTGCCCTGCTTGAGGAACATGACGTCGTTGCCCAGCTGCAGGCCCGAGAGGGAGCGCACGCTCTTCCTCCCGTCCTCGTAGATCTTGAAGGTCCCGTCCCCTTGCTTCCTCTTGTCCAGCCTCTTCTGTATCTTTGTCTTCCCCCTGGATGTGGCATGAAGAGTAGCCTAAAAGGACATGAGCATTTCACAATAAAGACAGGCTCTGCGGCATGCACTTGATATATTTATAGTTCGCAATCGTGTGCACATACAACACCATTAGCTATAACACATATAGTAGTGATAATTTACACATGTGTCAGCATTTGTCTGTATATTTAGGTGGGATGGTGTGTAGAACACGGACATTTAATAGCTGGATGAAATGTTACCAAGTGACCTGAGAGTATAACACACTGGAGAACACGGACATTTAATAGCTGGATGAAATGTTACCAAGTGACCTGAGAGTATGGCACACTGACGGTGGCTGCGTTGAGGCGGTGCAGCTTGCGGCTCACTGAGCTGCCGGTGTAGCTGGAGAAACTCATGGCATCCGACACGGAGGGCTCCGACGCCTCCCGGTGGAACTTGCGCTCCATGCGCTTGTGGTGCTTCCTCTGCAGCTTGACACACTCCTTTATGCGGCGCTCGGCCTCGCGGAACGCCCGGTCTTTCAGCTTGCCCACCAGCTTGGGGTTCAGCGCCGTCTGCTTGGCAGCGATGGAGTCCAGGTAGCGCACGCACTCCATGTGGCTCTTGGTGGCGGCCATGTCCAGAGGGGTGTGGTAGTCGTTGTCCAGACACCACACGTTGGCACCAAAGGACACCAGGAAGGAGAGGCAGTTGTGGTGGCCGTTGGCAGCGGCCAGGTGGAGCGGCGTGTTCCCCCACATATCGCCCTTGTCAGGGTTGCCCCTACGTGAAACACAGAGGGTCATTAGACAACAAAGAAGTAGATTCGTGTACAAAACGTTTTTAATAGAAACAGGAAATACAAAACAAAAAATGGGGAAAATACATTGTAAAACAGCTCCAGAAGATACCTCACTATCTTAACAAAGGAGGTGAGGATTAGCTCTAGCCTTTTCTTTGTCCTACATGTTGATGAACCTAAATATAGCATCAGTGTAAGTCCATGATTTTTTCACTATGTTTTCTGCACTGACTTCTCGTCCATGGCTTGTTTGGGTGGCCTTCATCTATTATTGAAAGCTCAACACTAGCGTTATGAGTTCAAAGGACTCCATACAATTGACATTAGCTCTGGTCCAGATATTTGCTGCTGTAGCGGGGTGTAAGATACAATGTAACTGGATAGTAAAATGCCTACTATGTCCAGTAATATAAGAGGGCCAAACAACTTCTCAGGGGTCTTCTGTATTGCATATATTAATTACTTCATCCATCCATGACCTGAGGGTCACCTGAACTAATGTACTGTTACCGTTAGACTGTAACATGAACACAGGGCTTGCCAGCACTGTGGCTCCACTACCGGTCTCCTATTTCAGGGGAGACTGGTTAGGTTCCGCCTGTGGTTGTAGCACATACAGCCAAATAACTAGTGATGTCATTCAGAGTTCGTCCTGTAGTCCTGTAGCATAACAATTGACTAAACCCTCAACCCTCTTCTGAATAAAATAGGCATCAAAGACCCACTATGCAACTTAGCATCGAGAGTTGCACTTGCACAAATGTTAAAAACAAAATACATAGATTACTTAAAATAATTGTTATTGGTCTTAAATACAGTGGAGTTTAAAACAATTTTATGCCAACTTCATATCGTGTCCCAGAGCCACCATAAGTCGCTCTTTGAGGAATCAAAACAAAGAAAATGTTGTTGACAACCTAAAAGTACCACAGCAAAGTAGCTTATTTAGGGTATAATAAGATTTTTTCTTATACGTCAGCCAATATTATTAGTTTTGAAGAAACAAAAGTGTTAAAACATGTAATGCAGAGTGTGCAATACATTTTGTAGACATCTGGGGATCAAACTGGTAGAATACACCGCAATGTATGCCTAGTTGAAGTCCGAATCTATTAAAGGTAACATGAAAATAGTTCAGATTAGGGATCTCTGTAGAAGGAGTGTCCCCATGGTCCTCCAACAGAGTTGGATCAATATTGAATGAGCTCTGGATGAAGTCATCACAGAAATGTATTATTGATCAGCAGAGCTGCAGGGTTTTCACAAGTGCAAGAGAATGGTGTGCCATGCTCAACCCTGCCGGACCAAAGATTAGCACTCTCTCACCTGCCTGACCCTGATTTCAACCACGCAGCTACCAAACCCTGACTGTCCTGACATAACTCCTAAAAAACCCAGTACAGCGCAAGTGAATCTCACAGAAAGTGTCAGGGCTTGTGAACAGGGCACTGTGCCCAGAAAACAACAAGCAAGCAATTATTCATACTTATGGGTGTGAAAAGAGGTAAAACATTTAGCTACCCTAAAGCATTATATTTCTGTGTAGAACTAGAAGATTATGAATATTGAAACAAGAAGCTAACTGTACACCAGGTTCAAGAAAAAATCTTGCCAGCACATTTGGCACCGCACAATGTTACACAGGAGCGGTAACAGTAATTCTGATTGCCTACTTCCACTGAGTACATTTACCTCAGTCAGTTATAGTACTATATTTACTCCAAGTCCAAGTTATATATATATATATATATCTGTCTAGCTCCACTCTATGTTGCATCTTCCCAATAAAGTTGTCAAAGATTATTTTCAACCCTTTCCCCCATTGGCTCTCATGACCGCAGAGCCTGCCGAGCAGTATAACAATGACATTGACTAGTGGCTTATCTTTAGTGCCAAATGACTGGCTGGCTTTAAAGAACAATGGGTTATTTTCACATCGAGCCAGTGTTGGTACTAAATGTCTTAGGGGTTCTGGTTTCCCGGTAGGTTTTTACTCCATGGGAAGTTTTGTGATAAATTAGACTCTAAACAAATGAACCTAATTTATCACGTATCAAAAATACTGGCATCAATAAACTACATCCCTAAGGTTTCCAAGTATGTTTGTGCACATTAAAAATGAATTGCCAATGGCCAAACATTGTCACAAATGCAATGAACAATAGTGTAGCATTGTGATGAATTGAACAGAGTCAATCAAATTCTTGTCAATTAAACATTTTCACAAGGTCATGGGGCCTCTCTCTAGCTGGCAGGAAAACCAGGTCAGCCAGATATTGAAACAGGCTTTTGTGTATTCGGTCACTGTTTCTTTATGACAGGCCACTTTCATGGGAAATGTTATTTCTAGAAATTAAATTGTATATATGAAAATGATGTGAAAATTATACCCATGATAGTTGGGTGTTAATAATAATTAGGCCTAGATTTCTCTTGATGACCAAACATTAAAAAAAAAACATAAAAACATAATAAACGGTAATGAGCTTTTTCACCAAGTTCTGGAATTGATAATTGTTGCATCACGGAACCATAATTTCAAACACCCCAAGAGTGGCACTGAGGGGACTACAAATGTACGTTAGACGCGATGCTAGTAAAAGGTGGAGGAAAGCACATGGTTAAAAGGTGAATATATTACGATGTGTCTTTTTTTGTTGTTGCAGGACTTCGGGGGTGGGGTTGGGGACGGCTAGTTTTTTTCCAAGGAGTTTGAACATATCGAGATAAAAAAAATAAAAGTTAGCAGCGTTACCGATCAAGTAGCTGCATAAACATGTCACCGCTGTGTTGATTGACAAACTGACCACATATTGACCTTACGGTAGCATCACACGTTACTCATCTGTCTAACTATTTAGTACTTGGACTGAAGTTGCGATAATACAGCTAGGTGAAACTGTAAAGTTAAAGCAGCGTGCAATTCTAATTGTTAAGTCCCTGTTGTTGGACCACTTGCAATGCTATCTATCTGTGGGTTTTTTTTTGTGCCCTAATTCTGATTTGGGCATGTGAAAGTTGTAACCTTACGTAACTCTTACCCTCTGCCCACTATTAGTCGCAAAGCCTCCAAGTTGCCGTGATAGGCGGCCCATAATGTTGGTGTCATGCCATCCTCGTCTGGTGCGTTCAGATCCTTCCTAGTTGCCTCCTTCAATAGGTCTAAGTAGCCATCCCGGGCCGCCTTATGGTACCTGTCATTCATCATGGTATAAAATTAGCGGACCCTCGACTCCATTCCTTTTTATCATCATCTGCCCTGTTAACGGACAGGGACTGCTGTTTTGGTACTAGCCTACAACACCGAACCGCCATTGTAGCAGGCACATATTTAGGTAACGAGGGTGGGTGTTCGGTAACCAGGGACACCCGTGATCGATGTGTCGGTTGAACAGTGCTTCCGGTGGTCAGCAAGTAAAACAAGAATTAGTCCGCTTTTGCCTTCCTTTTTTTTGGGTCTATAATGCTTTTGAAAAGGCAAAGCAGACTAATTCTAGAGTAAGAAATAAATTCAAATTAGTATAGTCCTATGCCAAAAGCTTGTTCTTGAAGAGAATTGTCCAACAAAATGAACCACAATGTTGCATAAAGAAATATGTGTAATCTAATAGGCTTCAAGCACCATCTCATATTAATTTAACCAAAAACGGTTAATTATGATGTTTATTATTTGTAGGCCCATAAAACTATCATAAATCCAGCTGTCATGAGCCTTCCAGTGCTGAGAAAAAGTTAGTGAGTGCTTCCTTACCATATCCTCCTACTGTTCTGTTGTCACATGTATCGTATTTATTGACATGTATGATTTACACAAAGTCCTAGATAAACCACCGTGATAGATGGATATAAAAGCCATAGAGACAGTGGCTACTTCAGGATCACATTTACCACCAGGTAGGTCAATACCAATCAATTTCCTCTAATCAGCCCTTTAATGACTTTTTGCAAATTAGTTTGGTTTAATTTGTAGAATATGTAAAGCAATATCAGTATAGACTATTTTAAAAGCGGATGAACTCACCTTTTTGTGTATTTTTAGTCATTTATAGGATGTATGGCATCCCACGAACATTGCATAATATTGATTCCCACATATTCAAAGGACCTTTGGCAATATGCTCCTTGTAATCTCGAAAGTGTAAATATTAGTTGCATGGTGGGAAAAACAGTATTGAGCATTATGTATTCCTCATGAAATTATATTTAAGATGAAAAGTGACGAAGGATTTGGAGTATTTTAGCCTTTGGGCGTGCTCCATTTGTGAAAGGCTGCTCATCCAAGAGTTGGGAAATAAAGTTGATGACTGCAATTATATTGGAGCCCAATCAAATTTCAAGCAAAAGTTGCCATAAAATGTGTAAAAATTCAGTTTTAACTGGGTATTATGACTTTAGAGGCTACGTCATAGGAAAAAGAAATCCACAGAATAAAGAAAAAACGTCAAGGTTACTCATGCGTTTTGTAATTAGCGAATTAACCACTAGATATGCTGTTTACTACATGAACACATAAGGACAGCTCAGAAAACAAGCCCCTTAAAATATATATCTGTACTCTTCTCTGGCCAAAAACGGCTGCCGCATTGTGGATTGGACTTGCTTAGAGCCATCGGGTGGACTTACCTGTCTAAAGTTTGAAGTGGCTAAACAAAATGAGCCGAAGGCTATGCCAAGGCTGAAAAGATAAAAGGGTCACAATGAACTACATGAACAAGGGTGGGGAGGTCATCTTTGTTGCATCAGCGGGAAGTCTGTCGTCATTCCAAGTGCATAAAGTAGGCATCAACGGAATCTTGAGACTAAAGTTTCCAGGAATCTATAAATGGTCCGACTCTGAACACACCCAAGGGCAAGGTGATTATATGCCTTTATATGCAATGAGCAATGAGTTGTTGACATCAACCAAGGAGCTGTAAACCCATTTTATTGGAAAGACATGGCTAGTTTATTATGCTACAAAGTAAGTAAGTGACAATTTTCATACAACTGGGTTGATGGCAGGGTTTACCTTTGGGCGGTGGCATAGTACTGTGGGCGCTTTAAAGAGAGTGTAGCCAATGTGCTCCTCAGAATAGGGAAAACCGTGTGTGCAGCACCTGCCGAGAACATCTCACATCGATAACACTGGTGTCTAAGAAAATTTTTAAAAAAAGCTTTTAATTTTGAGCAATACCTTTTCATAATCAAGTCATCATGTGCTTAAACACTGGCTATCCGTGCCATTGCTTGAGCTCTGAAAATGTATGTGAACCATGTAGGATGACGGGGAAAGATAAGAAGGAGCCTGAGGAGTCCCACGCTTCCCACCCGCATGCGGAGAGTCGGATGGGGAGTATCTACAGCATCTCGAGCGGGGCCTCGTCTCCTTGTCGAACGGTGAAAGAGAAGGGCCAAAAGTGGGGTTGGCTGCTCTCCGGAATCATCTCCCTAAACATTCTGACGCTGGGCTCCGCCATGGTCAGCGGCAGTGCCTTCGAAGAGATTGACATCACGGAAATCAACCTGCAAATCTTCCTCATTATTATCCTCATCGCAAACACCATTTGGATGCTCTACTACATTGTTTACACCAGCCAGGAGGCTCGTGCTGTTCTCTACAAAGATGGGCATGCCGGACCTGTGTGGCTCAGAGGTCGGTTATAATTTTCTTCTATGAATCTAATTATTGTTTAATTACTTACACAAACATGCATTGATATATTATTTCGTATTAGTAACAAGAGTAACATCTATGTTTGTTTTTTTATTTACAGGAGGTCTTGTGCTGTTTGGCATCTGCAGTTTGATAATGGACGTGTTTAAAATAGTCAACTATGTGGGCTATCTCCACTGTGACTCAGTTGTGAAGATTATCTTCCCCGTTGTGCAGGCTGTGTTTATACTAGTACAGGTAACATTACCCATGGAAACAGTTCCAACAAATAAAAGCAAATCTGAGAAAAATATATGCAATTTAATCTGAGAAAGAACTGGAACATGTATTTTCATTGTAGACATATTTTCTGTGGATTCATGCCATGGATTGCGTGCAGCTCCAAAGGAACTTAACGCGGTGAGTTGTAGTAGCTACTGTATGAATTATTGCTGCTGTAAATTGTGTGTACCTTGTTTTGTCTAATAACCCCATCGGACATGTAAACTGTGTGCACCTGTAATGTGCCAGTCAACTAGACTCATATATTCTGCGTTGAAATGGTCGATTTTTAATTGTGGATTATTGATCCTCTAAGCTGTGGCCTGATGTTGACCCTTTCAACCAATCTGGTGCTCTGGATGACTGCTGTCACAGAGGAGTCTATTCATCAAACGTCTGTACCTGGGAATCCAAATAAAACAGCGCACCGCTTTTATACGGGAGGTAACTACGCAATAGTGAGCCGATGCTTGCCAAATGAAAAAGATAACAACTTGTAAAATATATTTATATGTATATGTAACACTGTGTTTTATGCTTGTCTCTTTCAACAGCCAGTTTTGGTGAAGATGATTGCCAGTGCAGCCACTCTTCTTGTAGCGTCTTCAAGGAGGCCTATTACTACCTTTATCCCTTCAACATTGAGTACAGTCTCTTTGCCTCTGCCATGTCTTATGTGATGTGGAAGAATGTTGGACGGCAGGTCGATGACCATAGTCACCCAAAACTCAAGTTAAGTTTCAAGAACGTGTATCTGGGTCCGGCTGCAGGCATGGTGGTAGTAATGGCTGGCCTGGCGACATTTATTGTGTATGAGGTGGACATACACAAGGAGGACCAACAGAAGAAAGACAATGCTCTGATGATGCACTTTGTGACAAACATAGTGATTTCGTCCCTCATGTCTCTGGCCACTGTGGTGGGCTGCGCCATCTACAGGCTGGACCAGAGGGACCACGTGTCTAACAAAAACCCCACGCGCAGCCTAGACGTGATGCTCCTCGTGGGCGCCTCCATGGGCCAATTCATCATCAGCTACTTCACCATCGTTGCGGTGGTGGCCACTAGAGTCACGGGCTACCTCAATGCTCTCAACCTGTGCTGGGCCATCACCACCGTGATCCAGCTTGGCTTGCAGAACTTCTTCATCATCGAGGGACTGCACCGTGAGCCCCCTCAGGAGGCACACCTGCCCACTGTCTTCGCAAATCCAGCCGTCCTCCAGGCCCAGAGTAACGTGGCAAACTTTGGTGGCTCAAAGACCTGCCCGGTAACAATAGTTACCGACACGCAAGCCCATGTGACTCCCGCTCGACCTGGGCTAACCTGGAAGAGGAAGGTCCTGAAGGAGATCACTGCCTTTCTGGTGTTTGCAAACATCATCGTAAGAACTTTATCCCTTAACCTCAGTGCTCCTTATACCTGTTCATTGTCAATGTTGTATAACCATGGAAAGTATTTTGATCAAAACACATTTCTTTCTTTTGACAGCTATGGATCATGCCAGCATTTGGCGCTCGACCCCAGTTTGACCACGCCATTGGAATAGAATTTTACAAGTTCACAATTTGGACAGCTGTTGTAAATATTGGACTGCCGTTTGGTATCTTTTACCGCATGCACTCAGTTGCTAGTCTATTTGAGGTGCACCTGACCTCCTAACAACCCCAATCGTTTTGGGCACAGTAGCTATTCGGGCCTTTTGTAAAATACATGTAACTTTTATAATTTAATTGTTAAAGTATGTTACTTTTATAATATAACTGTTGTTTTCTTGTTGAGACTGAGACTGTGACCTTATCACTATAAACCTACAACCCTATATATTTAAACAATGTGCAATATTAAATAACTGTGGTACAGTGATAGATGAACTGGGTTTGCTGATTTGTGAGGTTTCTGTTTATTATATTATTAATAAATATTTTCTACCATTGGAAACATTGCATCATGACTATCATTGTCGATTTTCTTTTGAACTATTCTTTATTTTTAACTTGGCTTTTTACTCATTTCAGTTTCACCCAGAGAATTATATTGGTTCCCTCACTATTAATAATTATTGGCTGTCTTTGCAAGCATTATAGTTATTTATTTAAAATTGTGTAAGATCAAAATAGTAAAGAATGACACAATTCACCCTGTACTCATCTTTGCGCACCCTGAGTCCGAAGCATGCAGATCTTGTGTGGGATACGGTACACTTGCCCAACAGAAGACGCAAACAATGATTAACCATTGTAAGATTATTTTAAGCCTAACCCTGTGATAAAAATAACTGCTTCCTCTTTTGATATTACATACACGCCAAAAATGGTACACATCATTGCACTACTGCGTGCTGTTCCCAAGTCAATCAGCCTACATTCAGGAAATTGGTAGTTACCTTTTTACAGTAATACAATAGCTATTTTGAAGGCTATGGAATGGTAGGGGCCTAATAAATAACATTAATAGCATGCCATTAACAAATGACAGATCGTGAGCCCCAAACCTCAGGCAGACTATGGTAGAGTGAAAGAGTGAGACAGAGAGAGGCTGCACCCTAAATGAGAGATAACGTTATTGATAATGTTATAAGTTGTTGAGGCCCACCGGCCTAACATCCAAGCGGAAGCTCCAACAGCGAGTTTCCTGTGTCCTGAGTGGCTCTGCAACACAACAAACCCTCCACTCTCTGAAGGCATCGCTGCTGTTGACTGGTAAAACTCTCACTGTTGTAGTGGGCTCCAATATAATCTGGATACTGTGCTAATTCGTGTTCACGTCCTGAAACGATCGAGCTGTCATTTACAGACAGTCATGCTGGGCCGGTGTGAGAGTGACTTAAATGTTCCCTTTTTTAAGCTTAACCTTTGTAAGGTTTACACTTAGATTATGAATTTTCGGTTGGCCTTGTGCTGTTTGGCATATGTTGTCTGATAATATACATCTTTAATATCCCCAACTAATGTCTGCTTCCTCCAGTGTGACTCAGCAGTGAAGGTTGTTATCCTTGCTGTGCAAGCTGTTCATATTTATCCAATAAAGTGATTGACTTCCACATGCATACTTATTTACATTGGAAATGTCCCCTGCTTACACAATGGCACAAAGTCAATAGCCGTAATCTATTTCACATACTTTTTGTGGATCCACACCAAGGACTGTGTGCAGCTACAATGGAAATGCATTCTCTAAAGTTGACATGTGATTTCTAATGCATTCTGAGAGCTTAAATATTTCCCAATGTAATTTGATTATTCATGCCTACTTCCTGTCAAGCTGTGGACTGATGTTGACCTTTTCCACCAGTCGGATGTTGGATAGCAGCTGGTACTGAGTCGTCTGTTTGTTAATCGAACATCCCCAAGCATGCCAATGTCCCATACTTCCCTGCTCACAGTGTGTTATCAAGAGGTACCATTATATTTGATTGTCAGTTCATTATTAGCTACTTCAAAAATCGTTGCTGTGGTCGCAGCACGGGCTACCTCGATGCTCTAAACCTATCCTGGGGCCACCCTTACCAAAAATAAGTTTATTCAAGTGTGATATTAGTAAACTTATTCTAAACTAAAAATAAGAGAGTATGCTTTCAGTTTACTTTTATATACTTATCGGAGTTCATTCTTACCAAATTATACTTAAGTATACTTGGCTTAGTATACAGAAAAGTCTAAGTATATTTGGCATATATTTTGCTTACATTTCTGAGAGCCTCTTGCATGACACAAATTTTAATATCAACCTACACTAAATACCACGTTTTTGCTGCGTGTTTGTTGTGTTGAGTTAAAGATCGGGACGTTGTTCATTTACTTTCCAGCATTACTTCTCACCAACTAAGAGACAACGAAGCGTGAAATCATCACCCAGACAAACGTGCTGCACTATTGCCAGTTGCGCTGCAAAAGATAGTCGTGAAGACGTCGCTTGACTCTTGACCGCTTGAACCTGTCCTGATAGGCCATTGGGGAAATATATTTGCATATATCCCAGCAAGCTCTTCGATGTAATACTAATAATAATTAAATTTATTTGGATTGCGATTTACGTTCCAAGAACAATCTCAAAACGATACAATACTGCTTAAACGTACGTAGTAAAAGATATAACGCATATGCATTTTTTTATTTAGCAACCTTGACTCTGAACATCGTACTCATTAATAAACACCCCTTCAGTTATTTCGGGTCTAGAATTTTAACCTCCGTTATCTGCTATGCCTGGACTTTGTCGAGAACTAATAGCACATGACCTATCAAGCACAGGAACAAAATGGGTAGACACGAATGCAGAGGTCTGGGCGATAGGTTGATATCTACTGTAACTGTTGGCCCACCGCTTTTCCGATCGGGCAGTACTACAATGTTCATGTAAAGCTTACTTAAAGGAAACTTAGTATGTTTATAGTATAAAAACTAGTAGGCTTATAGTTTACTAAGAGTATACTTAAAAGTGCACTTCCATAAACGTAAAGTGGGCTAGAAGTTTATAACTAGTAAGCTTACAGTATACCTATAAGTTCACTTGTAGTATACTTTAAAGCTTACTACTGTTACACTAGAGGTATACTTAAAAGTATACTTTTTTGGGCCAATTTAGTCCCAAGAAGTATTAAAACAGTACACTGCAAGTACACTACTTTGTGTATTGATATTAGTATACTTACTACATAAAGTATACTTGAGAAATATACTTGAACTTCACTTAAGTTTACTTGATAAAATTTACTTGAAGTATACTTTTTGGTAAGGGCATACCAACCGTAAACTAGCAACTTGTTTATCATTGAGAATACTTCCATGAGAACCACCAAGACACACGTTGCATGAACAGCCCTTATGTTGAGGATTTTGAGATGAAATACCTTAATAGCTTTAGGGAGAACAAGTCTAGAAGGTTCATGACATGTGCAAACTTTCACAGCCTTAGCTGGGAGATACAAGTCCCAAAGTAAGTTTGCATTTTTGCAGCTCGCTAAGATCGTTGAAAGTAGTTTGACATTAGAAACACCACCGGCAAGTATTGATTTATACTATTTAGACCACCCCCGCTACCCCCTCCTCTTTTTTTTTCTAATGACAGCAGTCGATTATGCCAGCGTTTGGAGCTCCAACCCAATTCAGCTATTAAACTAAAACACAATTCTACAGGCTGACCCTGCAGGCATAATAGGTATTATTCCATTTTGTCCTACCCTCTCAGCCACTGGTCTCTTGGAGGGAAATCTGACCTCTGAGGTGACCTTTGAAAATTACCTATTGTATTACTACTTTTTTTATTAATATTAATTAATCTTCATATATATTTCTTACATTCAAATTGCTGTTTTGTTGTACGTGGATTTAATAAATTACACACAACTACACCTGCAAGTTAATATGCTTGATGGCATATTTTGTTTGATGGTTTTACCATAATAATGTAACATAATTTGTTAATTTCTGCATGGGTAGCTTAATGTAGTATAGACCATTACTACCACCTAGTGATGGCGAGAAGGAAAGCAAGAGTCAACCAAATTTAACTTGCTGAATAAATAGTAAATATATTTGAGATATGTCGGAATCATTCAAGAGAAAATACTACCACACTGAGCACAATATATACAGCGATCTCTGCGACAGAATTGATACAGACAAATTTAGTTCAACGGGTAAATTTCCAACAGCAAAAGAGAAGTTTTCTTAACTTGGTATCTCCTAAAAGGAGTTACATCATCAGACACAAACATAGTAATAACTATACAAATACCATAACAGTAATATCCCTTTGACAAGTCATGGTACACTTAAAGCATTACTCATTCTTAATGACTGTAGAGTACTTTTGAACACAATGGTAAATTTTAAAGTAATCCTATGTACACTCAATGGCCACTTTATTAGGTGCATATATCTTGTACTGGGCAGTTCTGGATCACACTGTGCCCTACAGATAATTCTGCACACCACATGACGTTCCTGTCAACATGAACTAGTCTGGACATTCCCATCTGAACTCCCATTGCCTATAGGAGCCTTGTGACTGGATGCTTTCCACCATTCACTAAACTCTAGAGATGTCAGTGCAAAAAATGACAAGAGGTTCGCCATTTTTTGAGATGCTTGATCATTCCTTAAAAACATATGGTTTTTCGCCATTCTGATGTTTTGCGAATAGCAACGGAACCTCTTGACCATGTCTATATATGGTAGCCACATGATCCTCTGTTTTGTTAATGGGGTTATTGACTGACTAATGTGTGCCGAATAAAGTGGACACTGAGCATATGTTTGGCATCACAAATATGTTTTGACTACTCAACAAAATGTGAGTTTGTGAGTTTTTAAACCGCTCTATTCTTTTTCCACGGCCAAAGAGTTTGCTAACTCCCCTGTCCCCCCTCCTACTTTAGCAGACATTCTCTGGTCTTGAGCTCTGAGGGGAATGTAGAAATGTCGGCGGGAAACAATATGGATATCCACAGCCAACTATCCAGCTCCCCGCTTGCTCTGGAAGTGACTTGCTTGTACATGTCGACCACAGAACATATACACGAATGGCGAGGGGCGGAGGGGGTATGGGGCTAGCATGACGATGAGGAGGCAAGCCGAGCACAGTGATGAAGCCTACTGGGAGGCCAGTGGAAAGCTTTTCAACTTGACTGCTCCCACCCTCAGGAAACAATCTTTGCCCCCCCCGTCTACATCCTTTGTATCTCAAAAAGGCGGACATCCGTGTCATACCAGATGGGAGGGTCCACGTTGCTGCAAAGGCACACACACACAAAAGGATTTTAGATGTATAGTCCCCCCGTAAGTATTATGTGTAGGGATTACTTCTGCTTGCGTGGCTGCAGAAGGAGCTGCACGGTTCACTCACCGCAGGTAGACCACTCCCCACATGTACGTTCGGAACCACATGGCCGTGCCTGCGTTGGCCTGGTACTTCCTGATGAGGATGGGGTGAGGGACGGGCAGGAGGCCCACCAGGGTGCCGTGCTGGAGGAACTTCAAGATCTCTGACTCGTCCGTCAAGCCCCTGAGAGGAGAGCACAACGTGAGCATCCCTTTCACACAGCTGAAACGCTTTTCACTGAACAACTATTTTCTCCCTTAGACTCTTCTGCTGTAGGCCCAAAATGAAGCGTCTCGCCTGCTGCTCACTTATCAATGCAGATCTTCTCCACCTGAGGAACCAGCACCTGCAGCAAGCGCATGATCGTCTGCAGGGGGAGCTTCATTTTCCAGGAGAGGACCTGAGGAGGAGGGGGGGGGAGAGCGTCATCAAACCGTTACCATGTCTCCCGGGTCTAACACGGTGTTGAGCCAAGAGTAGAGCGTAGAGGTATGGGAAGGCCCCTACTGACCCAGTCTGGTGTGGGGTTCCAGTAGGATGCGGTAGAGGACGCCACCGACGCTCGTCTTCTCTCCATCTCCGCCTCCGTGTAGAAAACATCCTGGAAGAAAGCCAGTTTATTGTTTACACACCATGCCAATACAGATGCTACATGTACACAGATAGACCACAGACCTGTGATGGGGACTCGAGTCTGCTACTCGGACTCGAGTCACACTTCAGTCGCTCAAACAATGACTTGAAACTTGACTTGGACTCGTCGCCAAAAGACTCAAGACTCGCCTCGGACTCGAAATTTGGGACTCGTGAACGAACCTTTTTGGGCGCTTTTAACCTTGAGGAATGTCTGACGACTGACGAGCTGAATGGGTATAATCTGCGGTATCAAAATAAAGGATTCTGAATAGCGCACATCAAACTTTAGCAGGCACCGGATAGCTCAGGTTAGCAAGAAGATGAAGACATTCGTCTAAGATGCATTTTCGCAAGCTCTCTCTCTCAAAGCCTTTGTGCGAGGGCATGTGTAGCTCTGTCTCTTGCACACTGCACCACCAAACATTGGGAGAGATAGACCCTGCTCATATAGTGACAATGGCGGAGAGAACTAAACGTTCGAAAGTATGGTTAAACTTCACTAGAGTCGATGCTGACAATGCTCGTTACAGCAAGTGCAACAAGTATTTTGGGGGAAGGAGCTGTGGGAAGGTGGTGCTATATATGGAACCGGGGCTGGAGGAAGGTGGTGCTATATGGAACCGGGGCTGGAGGAAGGTGGTGCTATGTGGAACCGGGGCGGTGCTATATGGAACCGGGGCTGGAGGAAGGTGGTGCTATATGGAACCGGGGCTGGAGGAAGGTGGTGCTATATATGGAACCGGGGCTGGAGGAAGGTGGTGCTATATGGAACCGGGGCTGGAGGAAGGTGGTGCTATATATGGAACCGGGGCTGGAGAAGGTGGTGCTATATGGAATCGGGGCGGTGCTATATGGAACCGGGGCTGGAGGAAGTTGGTGCTATATGGAACCGGGGCTGGAGGAAGGTGGTGCTATGTGGAACCGGGGCGGTGCTATATGGAACCGGGGCTGGGGGAAGGGGGTGCTAAATGGAACCAGGGCGGTGCTATATGGAACCGGGGCAGTGCTATATGGAACTGGGGCTGGGGGAAGGGGGTGCTATATGGAACCGGGGCGGTGCTAAATGGAACCGGGGCAGGAGGAAGGTGGTGCTATGTGGAACCAGGGCGATGCTATATTATAATTTTTTGTCCTCCCATATATATTATTATTATTTTTTGTCCTCCTACATATATTATTTTTTGTCCTATATTGTTTTTTGGCCTCCTATATACGTATGTACTGTATATATATTATTTTTTGTCCTCCTAAATATATAATTTTTTTATCTTCCTATATATATATATTTTTTTTGTCCTCATGTATATATTATTTTTGTCCTCCTATATATTATTATTTTTTGTCCTCCGACATATCATTTTTGTCCTCCTATATATATATTTTTTGTCCTATATTATTTTTTGTTCTCATATATATATATATATATATATATATATATATATATATATAGACATAGATATATATATATATATATATATATTATATACTGATATATAGATATACAGTATATAATATATATGCATATAATAATAATAATTGTTTTGTCCTCCTATATACAGTGTATTATCATTTTTATCAAGCTCTCTCCCTCAAAGCCTGTGTGCGAGGGTGGGTGCTGCTCTTTCTCTTGCACACTGCAGCACCGTGCACTGAGAAATACCCTGCTCATATAGTGACAATGGCGGAGAGAACCAAACTTTCAAAAGTATGGTTAAACTTCACTAGATACTGAGTTGAGTTGATGCTGACAATCCTCGTTACAGCAAGCGCAAGAAGTATTTTGCTTGAAACACGAGCAATCTGCCAATACATCTAGCGAAATTGCATAACATACAGGCGGAGAAATGCAGTTTTCAACTGTCCATCTACATTAAGGTTTGCTAGCCCTGCTCTTTGAGCCCACATACAGTGTTAGACGAAGATGGGTGAATTATTAAAAGTAGCTTAATAGTTAGCCTGCTGATCAATCAGCTGTGGGTGCGTTTACAATCTGAAATGGCCATTTCAATTATCACATTATAGTCTATATGAGGGATTTGTTCAAAACAATGCTGTTACAGTTTGCTACTTAATGTTAATGTATTAACAGTACACATGGCAAAATAAAGCAATGTTATTTCTGATTGGATTGCTGTTTGTTAGTCTATATACATTTTTAAGGCACCCTCTATGTTCAGAAAAAAAGATTCATATAGCCTGCGGTTGCAGATGGGTTTTGCTACAGACTTGAGACTTGACTTGGACTTGCTACCAAAGACTTGAGACTTGACTTGGACTCGCGCTCAAAGACTTATGAGCTTCTCTGCCACACACACACACACACACACACACACACACACACACACACACACACACAAACACTTACTTCGTTGTCTCTGCCTGAGGTTGACTCTGTGTCGCTGGCACCAGCGATAGCGCTGTGATCGCTGTGGGGCTTATGATGAGAGTCTGGCTTGGGCACCGACACCATGGTTCCGTCCTCGGATACCTGGGACTTCTCTGTCAGCTTGTCAATCGCTGGAGGACAGAGAGAGAAAATACAGCTTAGGTCAGCTTAGGTCCAGACAATGATGCACTCGGAACTTACGTCCCAGTCAGGGGGTCATTATGGGATGGTGGCGTACCAGGTATAGCCACCAGACTGGTCTTGAGGGTTCCGGGCTCCGCAGGCACAGCCGGGCGGGAGCCCTCCATGGAGACGGTCTCCTGGGAGCTGGTGCGAGAGATGGCGTCCGGGGACTTCCTCTTTCTCTGTAGGGCCTTCTGAATGGAGGCGGAGTCGGAGGGCAGGTTGGCCAGCTGGTGGAACACGTTGCGCTTGCGGATGATGGCGTACACCAGGTTGCAGTTTCCTGTAGACATTGGGTAAACAGATTTGACCGTGGGAACAGTAAACACAGCAGAAACCCATAAAAACCCCAATGTAAATAATATGGGGGTTTTCGCGAGGCTGTTTGTGCTATGGGGATACATACAAACATAAGCACCAATGTGGTATGCACCACACCGTAACACAGTCAAGTTTAGTTGAAAACATAAATCGTCAACAAGTTCAACAGGAGGAAATATGGTCCGTACCATCAAACTGGTACTGGATGATGTTGTTGAAGGCTTCGAGTAGGAAGAAGACAAGATGGTGGTTCTGGGCTGAGGAGAAGAGGAACCAGTTGGTGGAGAAGGCCTCCAGCAGGTGAAGCAGTTTGTTAGCGGCCACCATGGACAAACTCTTTAGGTAGGGAGACACTGTCAGCAGAAGGGAACAGGGGCCATTATTCAGATGCACACAACGTGTGTTATGATGCCTGTTGTGTATACAAAATTAACCTAGAATCTAAAATCTACTAAATTATGTTATGATTGATTTGTATGACATTAAAGCTGAAACAAAATTGACATAAGAGTTAGAGCCTAGTCATTTACAACAAATGTTTTATGTTGTGTAGAACCATTTCACAAAACGTGTACACATATCTGGCCACTAGGTGGACTCATTGATACTCACCATTCACAATAATAGTAAGCAGGCAATCAAAGAGAGGCTGCAGACGCTGGTGTCCACTGGTGATGATTTTGTGGAACACCTGTAGACAACATGGAAAGGAGGGGATGATTGTGACGGCTCCAATTTAGGTTTTCAATAGAGTGGAGCTGTGAGTGGAGGACCTCACAGCGTTGTTGTTGGTGTTGTGCATTTGTTTTGGTTGCTTTGTTTGTGTGAGTCGTACCACTATAAGCAGGTCAGCGTGAGTGCCGGTGAACACCGGAATGTCCATGGGCACGTGGACGGAGTAGGGCTTGTTGAGTCGCACGCCAAAGTTCCTCTCCCCACTCAGCAACAGCAGGATGAAGACCCCGATGTGCATGAGGCCCACGCGGGCTGCGTCCGCACGGCGAGACATGAGGAACACACCCGACATCAAAGAAAACACACGCATGCCAATACGCACCAGCGTCGCAACAACGACGTACAACGAATACAGTCGCGTGTACTCACACTGGTCAGCCCTGGCATCATTCAAATAGAAAAGGATAGGCACCAGGATGTCCAACACGTCGCTGCTCTTCAGCACAAAGAACAGGAACTTCTGCGATTGAGAGGGGAAAAGGGTAGATTCCAACTGTAATGTTACCCGCGTCTCCAAATATAACATGTGCAAGGTTTCGAGAGAACTGCAGTTCTGTAGTGCTCCCAAACCTTGTTGAAGTCACAAAGCTTCCAGAAAAGAACCAGCAGTTCCTGGTGGAATTGGATTTTCTTGGTGGAATGGGGCAGGTAGGTCTGAGTGAGCGGGTTGGTCAAAAGGCGAGCCAGGCCCTTGAGGACAAAGTCATAGTCCTGTGGAAGGGGTGGTCGACAACAAAACAGCCTAAAAACTACTGCACTTCAATCTCGAGAGTATAAGTGGCCACATGGAAATGAAAAGTCTCAAAAATGTGCACAAATTACCTCTTCTCTGTGGATTCTGGAGAGATAGTTCACAAACAGGTTGTCTGGGCCTGTAGACTGCAAAAGGAACAAGATAATGAATGAATAAACTTCAAAATATTAATACATATTTGAAACCAGCTGCTATGCCTATCCAATCCTAGTGGTGTGTTAAATCCCATCGCTAATGTGGGGTAAAATGGCTCCAGCTCGTTCACCTCCTGCTCCTCCATGCTGGAGGGCGAGGCGGGGCGCTGGGCTACTCCTCCCTCGTGCTCCAGTGTGACGATGAGGATCTGCATGGCCTGCTCCACCAGCTGCTCACGGTAGTCAGAGAACAGCAGGTGGTTGTAAGGGATGCCATAGCCCACCGGGTCGTAGGCACACACCACGTTGATCAGGGAGGTGAACAGAGGCAGGGCATGCCTGTGGGACAGTGCCAATGAACATAAATACGTGCATATACATAATACCTAATACATACAGTACCAGTCAAAAGTTTGGACACACTTTCCCATTCGCATCAATGGGAAAGTGCGTCCAAACATTTTACTGGAACTGCAGCACTACTGCATAAACTAAAGGTATAACTAAAAGTGAGGCTGTTTGTTTATCACACCTGTTTTCAGTGGAACTGAAGAATGTGACCCAGGGGTTGAGGATGTTATTGTCTGAAGATGGGGGCAGGTACATTGCCTCTGAGAAACAGGTTAGCAGCAACCTCAGCAACTCTGTCCTGCAGAGGGTAAGGAGAGCACAACCCAAATGAGAAAAAAAAAAGTCCATTGCAGAGCAAGCAAGAAAAAAGATAAAGAAAGGGAGATTGCGTGTCCTAAGACAGAGCGGTGAATTGAAGAGCTGAAAACGGCAAACAAACACACACACACACACACACACACACACACACACACACACACACACACACACACACACACACACACACACACACACACACACAGCGTACGCTATTTAACTGACCTGTTGAGGTCGTGGATGTAGTTGAGTGGGGGGGTCTGGGCGAAGCCCACCCCAGCCTCCCAGATGTACTCACAGCTGTCTAGAGACTGCATGTCCTCCACAGAGTCCTGGAAAGGGAGCGTTTGAAATCGTACACCTGCATCTGTTCTGTACATTCCCTTGTTTAGAATTAAGAGCATTATACTTTTTAATAACTAACGGACATAAATATAACAGACAACTTTAATTATTAGAGGAAACACAATCAAATCAACAGCAAGCTGCATTTACTTTGCGACAGCTTCCGTGTTGGCCGCAGTGTGATAGCATCCTATGGAACATTCCAGTCATTTTTGTCAGGGGCTGGGTGCCCCTTCGGCCAGCAGAGGGCGGCGCACCAGTCAAGCTCATCCTCTCCTGTGATTAGTGTCTATTAGTTTCACCTGTGTTGTGTTTGTGTGCTCCATTTAAGTCCCCCTCTTTTGTTGTCACTTTGTTCAGACATTGCATGTCATGTGCTATGTTGTTCCAGTCTTTACTACCAAGTAAAACGCTGTATCTCCTTGTAGAGATCTTTTCAGTTACTTTGCCTCCCGGGTCTCCTTCCTTGGGTTTATTCCTTTTTTTGTTTGAGTTCATCCTAGTTTGTTAGTGTAAGTCTGCGTGTGGGTTACCACACTCCCATTCCGGCCCGTGACAATTTTAATCCCTGACAGAGTGCACTTCCTTGTGCAAAAACAATACGTTGCATGTACAGAATCAAACTGAAATCTCGGTGGACAGGTCCAGTAAGCCTGTAATACCGGAAACAATGAAGCAATACTTTGCTCTCCCCTTCTATACAAAGAAAGAAAAAGATATTTGCTTTGTCAAACGAGCTGGATCTTTGAGAGTTCACACACAGACTCGGATTTTAGTGAAAGGAGGCGAAAGGTTAGAGGAACAACTGCCCTAAAGATTTTTCTGATCATTAAACCGAGGATGGTTGAGTGTAAGGCAAAAAAAAACTAAATGGCTGCTTTACTCACAGGGCCTCTTCTGTGGCTGTGCACAGTGAAGTCGGGGCAGAAGAGCAGGTCAGCAATGGCCAGGAGCAGAGACTCGGCAAGCGGACGAGCGCCGTCATCCTCGTCCATCTCATCGCTCTGTCAGGGGAAAGAGCAAGGGTGTGCAATGAAATGAGAGACTGGAGCACTGGCATCGCATTCGCTTCCACTTTGAGAAAAAATACAGTGCATTGTGCTAGCAAAATAAAAAAAATATTGAATTAAAGTTCCTATCATAATAATCATTATTTAGCTAAGAGGTTCCACTTTATCCTTACATTCAGGACAAATTGGGTAAATGGGGCGTATTAATGATTAGAGTAACAGAACAAGGGTAAAAGAATAAAAGGTATTTCTTCATCAAAACAAATATTTAGGTTGTTACATTCGGAGGCCATAAGACACAGCTGTTATACATCAGCACCATCTGAAAGACTATACCTACATTGCAACAGCAACCATAGTCATGGGCGCACCTAGCACTATTTACAAAATAAGGTCTGTCTAATATGAATCAGTCTGGGTGTAATTTAAGGTTGCCACAAGCTGATTTTTGTTAAGGGGTATAGGCTTGATTCACCCACTCTGATCACTGTATTCAAGATGCTATAACACATTATAATATACTGTTATATACTTGGCGATACCAGGGCTTTGCAACTATAACACATTATAATACACTGTCATATACTAAGCGATACCATGGCTTTGCAACTATGACACCCACTCACCCCAGCTCGTCCAGCACCAGGCACTGTGGACCAGAAGAATCCCCTCCAGTCCTGGTCCTCAAAGATGTAGGGCAGGATCCGTGTTAGCATGCGGCTACAGTTCAATACCACTTGCTTCTCTCTCTCAGAGGGACATCCAGACTCGGCAGCCTGCACCAGCTTCTCCACTGCCTGAGAGGGAGGCAGTGTGTGTGGGCAAGAGGAGCACGTATCTTTAACTCACAACAACACAGCGTGGCAATACAAATAGAAATTTACTTAGACAAAAAAAAATACAAAGGCACAGAACGAAATGCAAATTGAAAACCCACCAATATTACATAGCCCAGTCTTGTATTTTATATATTCTATTTTTATTGCTTTATTTTTTATTTTATAGTCCTGTTATATAGTAATTTATGCAATGTTATATTTGGACACATCCTTGCACAGCCAATGTCGGATGTTCATAACAGACTTGAATTGGCATAGAGAGTTCCTTCAGCAGCTCCTCCTCCATGCTCCACCGGGGAGCCTTTTATAAGCCCCCAGACTGTCTGTTATGTTTCTGATAGGAGGCTTCAAAAGGAAGCTGGGAGCTGGAGAAGGGAAGGGAGGGTGCTTCACTTATTTCCTGCATCTGAGAGCAGTGGGTACTGACTCGTTGACAGAAACCCTCGGAAGTCATTGCCAGGCACTCACGGACACCCTACATTGTTTCATAATAACACCATTTTATGGTCAGTTCATGCAGCCCTATTCATCTCATTTACTGAGTGGGATTCTTTATACCTAAAAGTAGTAAAGGTTTAATCTTGCTAATGTGCAAACACACATTATTAATCTGTAACTGGTTGTAGTTTGGTGGTGAAATAGATCAAATTCATGTTTGTGTTCTTACTTTATAGCAGAGGGTTGCCAGATTTGAGGGGGATTCCTCTCTAACAGCTCGAATCTCTGCAGCTGGCACAAGGGCGAAAACGTCTTGCACAGTGGTGGCTGTATCAGCCCAGAACTGGTCCCAAAAGGCATCGTCTGTGGCCTCCACTGGCTGAGAACATAAACATTGAGATGAGTACAGTTTGTATTTACAAAATATATTTTTGACTGCTGTATTTTTTTATTATGTAAATCAGAAATGTCCTTACATTTTCATACAACACTCACATTTTCCAGGTAGAATTTGTTATTAGTATCTCTATTCTGTATTCCAAATAATTATGATATTGGGTGCTTTAAAGAACAACAACTAGAAAAGCAAACTGGGCCGAAAGGCAGTATAATGCCAAGGCAAACAGGCTCCTCATCTTTACAACGGGAATATGATCTGGCTACTTCTCATCTCAGTCCATGCACCTGCCGCTTCTGGAAGCCATGGCAATGCTCACACAGCTCTACGTCATTGGCTAAACTATGCCTTCGTCAATGTTTTTTTTTCCGAGGCGAGGAATAAAGCCTATAGGAGGTGTACTAGTCATTTGAACCATAGAAAATGTAAGCTTCCTGGCCATTCTCTCTCCACACATCCTTACCACCCACATAATTACAATTCTGAATAGGCAGGATGCATGACAGTATCGTATCAAATGCAGCATTAAAAACGGTTGATTGTGCGCTATATTTATAGATATTGCAAAAAATATGCCAATGCGGCAAATAATGTTATATTGCAAAATATCAAATGAAAATCTATATTTCTTCAAGCGCTAATGACTCCTTGTGCGGATGCTCGCATTCGCTTGAAGCGCTCGGCATTTAATGTTCCCAGCTATTTTCAAATGTGTTATTGTTAATGTCATGTAGTGTAATATGTTAAGTAGCCTATATACCTGTGTTTTAGTTGTCAGCTGAATTACTGCTTTCCTGAAGTTTAATTTGGAGTCCGTATTTCCCATCTTGATTCGTTATTATGCTGGGACTGAATCCCAGATAATCTCACTGCCTTCTCTCAATTTGAGTCATTCGCGGAGGCGTTTTTGGATTACTGGTTGGTAGAAAAAAAAAGAGCGCTGTAAACTTCCGGTTCTGAAAATAAATCTGAATTCATGACATATCTGTGTTGCTATCGCACATGCCGACATTGTTTTTGACCTGTTTATTTATTTTATAGTACGGTTAATTGTATTATTTAGGCCTACCTAAAAGCCTTTATTATTTGGTGTATTAGGGCCTATATTTTACTGGCAATCGACAAAATAGATCCAACTATAATTTACATTGTAATATATTTTGAATTATATGTTTGTTGTATATTTGGTAAATGTGTATTCATTTGAACAAACTTCGATTTTATTATAGTCATCGACGTTTTGTGCGGAAATAAAGTCAGGTGTCGCTTATATTTTCTGCGCAATCGCAGTATCATGTAAACACAGCGGTTTGGTTGGCTTCGTACTACTAGGCTAATGCTAACTAGCAAGCTAAGCTAAAGTATACTAACGTCAACATTGACTATCCATTACTACGGATGACATTGTGTTTATATAGCTTTTTATAGCATTATATGTATTCATGATCAAACTATTAGGCTTTTTCTGGAGTCAAACTGCGAATGACGACTATTTAGCTCACTTAACGTTGCTAACCATTGGAGCAACAAAGTAGCTAACTCTGCTAGTGTTAACGCAACTAGCTTGCTTGTTATCTTGCCGGCTTTTGGTCGTTCTACCATAGCTACTAGCGTGTTGGTGTGTAGCTAACGTTAGCCATAGCAACACCTTTGTCTTTGTTTTTGTTAAGGTCTGGTCGCGGCAGTATAGGACCTTACCAGATGTTTCATCTAGAGACTGAGTTGTTTTGCTAACGACGTTTGCTAGCTTACTTTAAACTGCTGGCCTCAACGTGCAAATGTTATGTTGTTGAGTGTTTAATAGCTGTATTTTAACGTTAGTTCTAGCAAGCTCATGAGCTATCATGTCTGGGTGTCAGTGCAGATCGGTTTTTCAACACAGCTAGCAACCATTTCGGAGAGTAACAACGTTTGGCAAAAACAGAGAACAGCCAGTCACTGTTGGGATTGTAACACGGGGCCTCCAGTCTGTTTTGGACAAACGGCATTCTAATAATATCATACGTCTCCCTAGTTGCTGTCATATGTTGACTGACAATCGGTAAGCTAATGCTGTCACGTATCACGTTTTATTTGCATGAACGGTAATTGAAAGTATTGTAGAAGACGTGATTTTAGAAGCGCACTTTTACACTGCACAGTATTGCAACATTGACTAAGAAATATAGATCCTTGCTTATTATCTAAGTATTCATTTATCTTCTAATGGTAAAGGAAACGCCGGCACAGCGACGGTGATGAGGGGGATGGACAGTTGGTGCCTCAGGCCAAGAGGTCAAGCAGAACTCAACCCCTCTCCCCTGAACTCGGAAGAGATGCTGTTGACTCTGAGGTATGCAAAATCACAACTCCATTGTCTACTTATTGCGTTGTCAACCCTGTCTATGTTTCTTACTGGGCAGTGTATTTCTATTTCTAGTGTCACATTCAATTATTGGTAAAAAAAAAAATATATATATACATGTATATTGTTCTGCGTTAAATTACTTGACTAGCAAGGCCTTCTTTTGTATTGCTTTGATAATACCATTTTGCCCAGAATGCATCATTGTATGATTGGCCTCTTTTTTTATTTATTTTTTTAAAATTTTATTTTTTATTTTTTATTTATTATTATTATTATTATTATTATTATTATTATTTTTTTTTTTTAACAGTTGTCCAACGGTGTGAGCAGTGGGATCAGCAGTCCGGGACATGCGGCTGGGAGCAGCAGCAGTAGTAGTCAGTGTGCCTTGGACATCTATAAAGGCTCTATCGCTCCAGGCCCCTACAGCCCTCTCGTTTCAGCCCACTCCTCTGAGCTGACTGGTCCCACCGACTTGGTCTCATACGACCAGATCAACCGCATTCTAAGAGAAGCCCACTTTGAGAGCCTGCAGAGCCGAGGGCAACCCAGGGACACATGATTCCCCATCAACAAACATGCTTATTTAGGGGTATAGGAAGACTATGCCCCGGCAACGAGCATAGCAGAACATTAAGTGGTGCTTCCAGTAGTGTTTAACGTCCGCGTTTTATCTGCTAATCTTTGGATATGGACAGCTATTGCTCCTGGCGTAGTGTGGAGTTGGTTTATCGTAAGAATAGAAAGAAGCGTCCATCCAGGCAGAAATAATAGCGTGATCAAATAAAAACATTGTTCTGATTTGCTTAATTTCTCACAAGTCAGGTTTACAATCTGGTCAAATAGCCACTGAGTGAGTGAGTGAGTGAGTGAGTGAGTGAGTGAGTGAGTGAGTGAGTGAGTGAGTGAGTGAGTGAGTGAGTGAGTGAGTGAGTGAGTAATACCTATACTTTAATCTTCAAATGTGTGTTGATGGCTGTATGAATGTGGTACTGCAGAGGGTAATGCAACCAAATACTATTCTTAGGCCGGTCAATAGGACACGTGTAGTCTGTAATATGGTTACTGGTGTGTGCTTTTACTACTCCTGAGGCAACATGTTAGTACTATGTGTTTTTGATGACCAGGATGATCAATCTGTGTAAGGACTTGCACTTAGATAATCTATGAACTTCCCTACATTTACATGAAACCACCGTTCCCTGAAATAGTAGCGTGGGCCAATCAGAGCTCCTTTAAAAAGATGTGAAAATTTGAAAGAGAGAGGACCTTTTCTTGTGACAAATAAGCATGTATGGAACCCTACCTGTAACTGGTGTTTGCCCTGCATGCAAAGCAGTGTGGGTTGAAGCTACAGTACGATCGCAAAGCTATTCAGGGAGAACACATTCCTCATGCCTTGTTTGCAATGTGGTTCAAGCCACTAACTTAATCCGCATTGCTCTTGATCCCTTCTGGTGCATACGTTTGATGATGATGATGATGGTTGCTTCATTATTCCATGTGCACTGTAAATCCAGGTTTAAGCACTGACCAGAAGGCTGTGCATTTCTCCTTTTATTTTTCATGTGAAGTTTACTAATTCTGGCTATTTCTGGTTAGCCAGTGTTGCCCTTCTTCTCTTAAGATCTTGTTTTTGGTGTGTTATCAGATGTAGAAAACACTTTGGAGATGTTTATTTTTATGATATGTTTTTGTAAATCGTATTTGCCATTTCTGCATATATTTTTTTTCAAATTCACTTTGATTTAGAAATAAAAGATAGATCTTTGCAAATGATTGTCTTTTTTTGTGCACACACTGCCAAAGCCATTATGTAACACATAGGAAGGAGCCATTTGTCTTCTGTTAGACAAGACATGTATGTACCCCTAATTCATCCACACGCAGAGGCTTTTCTATCGAATGGAGCGTCAGCTGAAGTTCAGGCAGATAACTTCAAGTCTGCACTGCTGACGTAACCCGTCATACAGCGCGTTACACACACACAATCAAATTTCAGCTCAAGAGGGAGGGGGAGGTATTTATATGACCTATTGTCAAAGCTAGTTTGTGCTTGTTGGATGAGGTGATAGGAAATGCTCCCATCTCCTCCCCAACTGCCACCATGGGTCTGCTAATGTGCTCTGCTAATGTGTCCAAAGGGGGGATCAATGTATGTGTGCTTCAATATGTAGCAGACCCAACCATACCAAAACTGATGTATATTCATACTTAATAAATGCATAAAGAAGAGTTTGTTCAGAGTCTGACTGAACTGGACAATAACTCCCCATGTTTCGACCAAGTCCTTAATGAGATATGAACTGTGTTGAAAGGAGGATGCTTGGAAGGTCCCATTAATCAACATACTACATGTCCTTGTCCTGTCACAGGAGCTGGGTAACAGATTATGTATATTAACACTCCACACAAACCGCAGTTGCCATGTAATCTTCTGTGAGTCCTAATTACCAGCCTCCCCTTAACACTCTTATTTTACTGGGTATTAAGATGGTGATGATGAAAGACACTATACCATGATTTGTCACATGATTTGTCATATGGACCATGCTAATGCAATGTGTAACCTCATACTATAACGTTCAAGTCCTGATATCATTATAAGATAAGAATCATTTCATGAAGGTATAAGCAATTTAGCATGATAGTGTCTGCTACACCATTCATTAAAAACTTCTAGAATCTAGTTAACAAGCATTGCATTCCATTCAGGTTCGGACATCTACTTAATTAATGTTGGCATGTGACTTGCATCCAGCAGCAGCTTGAGAAAATGTCCTGGTGGCTCACTAAATAAGCAGCACAAACTCTATCTTCATAGCTTTTTTCCCCCTGAGCACCACAATGTTTATTTTGCTAATGAACCTAATTAGAACCCTCTATTTGCACTTAACATAATTCATTGGATCGGTGTGAACAACAATGACTTCATGTACAGAACCAGAATCAAATTGGAGTAAAGCCCTCAGTCGACAGACAGCCGGTCCAGACGAGACTAAGCTAAGTTTATATACTGGAATGTCTGGTTACTTGCCCGCAGTCATGAGGCCGGTGGAACAAGGGATATACCATGAGGCGTGTGGTAGGAAAGAATCTGGGTAATGATGAGTCCGCAGACTTTAAATAAGGGATCAGGGGGTGCAAGGGCAAACAATCGAATTACAGAGCATTAGGCATACCAAGAAATAAAGGCCGATGCCCACGTTCTACTTTCTTTCATTCTTTTTTATTGATAAACACCAAATTGTTTGAATAAAGATTTTCACAAAATCATTTGGGAATCTGAAGTATTTAGCATACATGTTCAGTAAATTATCACTAGATGGCAGCGTACACTAAAACAATACGGGAACCTTTCAAGTTCGATGACTTCAATAGAAGAATTCCTATCTGGATGTGCAAATACTCTGAAGGCTGCAAGGTACACAGAATACATTAAACATGCTTATCTTGAATATGCTTTCTTTGCCTATGCAACGCCCCGCTCACACATACACACATATAAATGCACTGTCCTTTCCATGGAGCAAATAGATTTTAAGGTGGGCGGTGATAAATGGATTGAATCACTGGTGCAGAGAGGCAGGAGAGAGTTAAATGAACTGTCCTTGTTCTGGGGTCTATGTATGCGCATACATTGTTTTATTTTTACCATGGCCAATGAAAATCTGGGTTAGACACTAACATGGCTCTTCTTTCCTGTGTCCTTCTGGCTAAGAATCCGATCTCTTCTATCATGGCTTAGAGTACTCCGCACCAAGAAGGAGGTGTACACGATGTGTTGTGTTTGCTTACCTAAGCACCTTTATTTATACAAGCAAAGACACATTTGGATCATTGTCTTCACTTTCGGATTAATTGACTTGACCGTCATCTTATACTAGGATAAAGTGCATAATACCCTATTTTTAAAGACCTTACAGACTTAACGTTACTTTACGTGATTTTTCATGTTCTGTATTGCAAAATACATTGTAAATGTCTGCTTATATTAGCATGCCATATTTTTGGCATTGTTGAAAACATTGGAGTAAAAAAGTATTTATATTTTGACTAAAGGTCATGTTTTTGGTTCCTGCTTCTTAAAACTCATTACAAAGGAAACATTAATCTGTTCCATGGTAGATTCATATCAGAGTGGCTGCCTTGGGTGCTATTTGACCAGTGTTATAGTGTGGGAAGTTTAAGTGGAATGAGGGAAAATAATCTAAAGTGGTTTGGAATAGTGGTGGGCTAAAGTTGATCAAAATCAATTTCCCTATCTTTGCCAGACCTTTAGATGTGTTTGGGCAGCTGTTGACTGGCATGAAATGGCCATTGGGCTGGCATATACTGTACTGGGCCTCGCACTCCAGCCAACACAAACATCTGCTCTTCACCCCTCCTCTCCGCCCACCAGCAAAGAGCAAATTCTGCTTGCTCTGGTGCCCCCTTCCCATCCAAAGAATTAATGACCCACCAAGCACGTTAGCAGAGCTCCATTGCCCTGGCATGGCAGGGGCTGGGAGAGGGGAAAGCTAGAGCAGACAGACAAGGATAGGGCAGGGTGCAGGGGTTCAGCATTAAAATGATGAAGTAGATATATCAACTTTATAGCAGGCACTTTGTAGGTGATAGGTTTTTATTTTGCCCCATGTCTGCAACCCTTCCTTCATTCTCTACCTCCTTGGAGAAATAGCTTTACCATGAATGCCACAGTTGTGTTGAGTGATGGGGTCGGGTATAGTCAGGAAGTCCAGATAGGGGACTGGCTGTAGTCTGGGGTTTGGACAAAGAAAGGCTGGGTTATCTCACTGACCCTACGGTTTAACATGCCGCCCGTAATTGACCAAGGCCCTGCACCGTTTCCCCGCCGTGGCGGACCTAAAGAAAGCAAACAGTCCCCTTTCTCTCCATAGAGCCAGCTCTGTCCGCGTGCGGCGGGGCTAATGCTCGGAGGCAGACAGGGTGCTGAGTTACCAGAAGGGCTCGGCGTGCTTGGGTCAGTGTCTCTGGCTCCACTTTATGGCCTCCCTATTCAATTTCACACAATGTGCACCGGAGACAATCTACAGTAGACTGTTTTCTTAGCACAGCAGAGCTACAGTCAAGGCCCCTAATCAATCACAATAAAAGTTCACCCCTAAAGAGGGGCGAACTGAGAGTGGTCTCTGGTCCTCCCTCTCACGGCAATTCCTCCTTTTATGGTGCACCGTGAGCCGGTCCCACCAAAGTTGAGCATATCTAACCAGACGAAATAATGGCGTGCGTGTGTGTCTCGGAGGGTTTTCTTAGTGTTTGAGTTGAGCCCGTTGCTGCTCCCAGGACTTGGGCTGTCAATCTGCAAAAGTAATGGGGATCGGAATTGCAATAGTTTACAAATAGTCGTGCTGAGTGCGACTCTTCAGGGTTGGCTGGGCAAAGCATGCACTCAGCGCCCCATCACATAGACCGCTGTTTTCTAAATGGCACCTATTAGCAGAATGGGAATAGTCTGCTCTTAGTGGTTGCACTCAGGGCCGTGTTGTTAGCCCGGAGAGGACAGGCTGCATGGCTCACACAGCCGGCCCTGGCCTCCGCGTGGCTGACCTGCTCCGCTGGCACGTTCCATCAGGAGAGGACTCGTATGGCGCCTCTCGCAGCGAGGCCTACCTCGTGCCCACCACCGAGCTGGCAATTTGTTGCATTTGGACCATAACTGTCAGAAAGAGATATGCCCTCTCTTAAATAGCCCCCTCACCCCTCCTCCTTCCATAATTTGCCCCTCTCCTTGTATTATCCTAATTGAACCCAAGTGCAGCCAGCACCGTCAATATCTGAGCTCATCGCTAAATTAATAAAACATGTGCATCCCAGATGCACGCCTGTGTTGCAGCTTAAAGATACTCAGACATGGTAATGGGGGAACATACAATATGGGACTGTTGTGTGCAAAGAAGAGGAAGTACTTCTTTAGTGGGGGAAAGACTCCAACGCTCCCTAATGTATGGAATCAGGGGTCTCTCCTCCTCATTCTCTCCATCATCCATTTGGTGTCATAAACGTGGTAGGTAAGTCAGTTAAATCTTATGACTCTCAAAGGGGTTTCAATATAGCTAATTGCCTTTTGTCATAAATGCTAAATGGCAAATTACCCAGCACAGAGTATATAAAAAAATATTCTTCATCGATTCAGCAGGTGAGTGTAGTAAACCGAATATACGGTTAAAGTTTGGGGAGGGTCACGTGTTCCTTGTTCTTGGTCGAGACATGCTGGCACCCTCAACTAGGGCCACATCAGCAGGAATACAAGGGGGGCCTTTTGACCCGTGTTTATTTTGACTGCCTGGACCAAGGCCCTGCGAGGTGTGGGAGTTGGTGAAACGGGTGGCCATCATAATATGAACTGGGTCTTAATAACAAGAAACTGTGGAGGGTTGCCCACTAAGCATCCAGGAGTTATTAAAGGCATTCATCATGTCCGTTAGCCATCCACCCAGCCCCGTTGATCCCTCTCCTATTGCGTGTAAAACACAGGCAGTGACGTGGCACTGTCTCCGTCTCTCTCTCTCTCCCTCTCTCTCTCTCTCTCTCTCTCTGTCTCGCTCTCTCTCTCGCTCTCTCTCTCTCTCTCGCTCTCTCCGTCTCTCTCTTTCTCTCTCTCTCTCTCTCCCCCCTCTCTCTCTGTTTTTTGTTCCATGCTGCTGCAGAGGTTCCTTTGTTTTCACACACTTAAACAAAAAAAGCGAGACAAAGTTTAGATGACTGTGACCTCCCGCTGCTCCTCTAAATGGGAGGCCAGTGTCGCCGCTCCATCTCATTCTGAGAGAAGGCAGGGCTCCTCCAAGATCAACACAAGGTAGAGGCCCTTGAGTGCACCTCAAAGATTTTGGCTATTCAACGGGTCCATTTTACGGCCCAGCGTGCGTTTATGAAGAAAAGCCTTCAGAACATAAAGGCTGGAATTCTGTGAGAGCTTGGAACACCATGACAACTGGCTAGGCCATCAAGGCTGACTGGTAACACCCAGACCCTCCAGAGAGAAGCATATAGAGAGAGAGAGACATGGCAGCGCTGAAAGTAAACAGACTTTCCTCTATCAAGGGATGATGCATGTTTGGACAGGGTATTGTTTGACAATGTACAGCACATGGCTCTTGAAATAGGCAAGTCTGTCATGATGCAATGTTCAAGTGTGTACCTGCATCCGTTGTTTCAATCTCAGAGAATATCAATGAGCAGTAAACCGAAGCGAGTGAATTTGAAACTTCTCGAACAACACTCGCAAGGCTTGCCTTCTCATCTAGAGCCTATGTGACCGGTCCTTTTGGTGAACCCTTCCAAAATGCAGGAGTGGGTGATTTACATCACGGTGGGTGTCAACGCCGCAATGAACTCTTTACAGAAAAAGTCCACAGGAAGCCATTGCTATAAAGCAGAGTGAATGAAACAGAAAATCTGAGTTTGAATCTGGGAAACGCAATAGATTTCAAACCCCTGGCTAATGTCTGCAGTCCTTGTTCAGCCCAATGACAACTCTAAGGCTAGTCTTGAGGTGTAGGAACGAGCTTGGGTTTTGAGTGAACGAAGTAGGGCTTGGAGCGGATCCAGACAGCCGCGCTAAAGTTTGCTGTGTTGATTAACTTTTTCTTTTTTTCGGGGAAGTCACTCACCGTCATTGTCGCAGCCCATAAAAGCGGAGCCCAAAGAACATTAAGTGGAGAATTTACAGCTACCATTTATTAGAGTGGCGAACTGCTAAACCTTATGAAGTCTATTTTGGCACTGCATGGGTTTCGCTCCCTCTGTCTCGCTTGGTTTCTTCTTCTCCCTGTTGCTCGGAGTACCCACAATTTCCCAATCTTTGTTTTCATTGGCATTTAAGACGTGTTTCTTCCGAGCGTTGCGTGCACACGTTCACTGGCAAGTTTTTTTTTTAAACGCTCCCACCCACACACACACACACACACACACACACACACACACACACACACACAGACATACACACACACACACATACACAAACATACATTGACATACACACACAAACATACACACACACACACACACACACACACACACACACACACACACACACACACACACAGAGACACAAGCGCAAACGTGAAGCGAGAAGACCCTGACTTCTCTGTTCAACGCCACAGCACTCAGCGTGACCTACTGGGTTCCAGACACACACCTCATCTGAAAGCATTTCTCCTTGTCAATGGCCGTCATCGGTGGGTGGGCATTAATTGATCGGCTTTGGCACTATTGCTTTTGTTCCCAGGTTTCAGTTCTTTTTCTTTAAGGTTGTTGTCTATTCAAGGCTATCTTTTTTTTGCTGTGCCGTATACCACAGTAGTGGATCTTTTCTAGCTGTTGTAAAAATGTACCTTACGGCTCACACCTTCTAATCGCCTATGTTCTGGTCTCATTGTGATTTCAACAGTCTCTTATGGAACATTATTACAGGTTTTTTCAATTGCTAACAGGCATTGGTCGAAACTGAAGTCACATTGTCAAAACTCTTCACACAGTCAGCAAAACAGAAGTCTATGTGGAGCAAACTGTGAATCACTTTTCATTGCTTTCACACAAAATGCATTCGGTGACTACAGTTACCAAAATTCATTAACTCTTTTCTCATTCAGAGTACACCAACTACAAAACACTATACTTTTCCGGCACATTTTTCAAATGCTAACACACTTTGTTCAAAACAGTTAAAAACACAATCAAAACAGAATGATGAAGAAAAAAAAATTCAATTTCTGCTGCAGCCACACTGAAATCTATAGAAAATAATATAAAAATATTGACAATAAAACGAATTAATAATAATTCCAAATTACAACTGACAACCTACCCAGGTGACCTTTGTTTGGCCTCATTGCTCATAGCAAGCAGATAAAAGGGGATGGCTTCTGAATGGCTTTTTTGGAAATATTGGTCAAAGAGGACAGGTTGGTGGAGAGAGAAGAGTGTCAGGGAGAGGGAGAAGAGGAAGGAGAGGAAGACCAGGTGCTGTGGTCTCTGATGAGATAAGGGCCTGAAGCCTGCCAGGGTTGGTTCTGACATTCTAAATGATTCTTCCCAAGGTACATTGCCATAGAAGACATAAGATGTGATGTTGATGAAATGTGGCCAAATGCAGAAGAGAGGGAGTGAAAATGGCATATACATGAATTACTGTAAATCACAATGCAAAGATATAGAAAACATAAATGTAACTGAAGCAAATTGTTGCATTGTTGATTCATTCTTGTTACAATATACAATGCAATATACAATAATTTAGTGCACTCAATAAAGTGCCAAGATCTTATTCTATAATAAAATACTTATTTATCTGAAAAAAAAATCATTCAAACTTTCAAGATAAAATGTATTTTATGTAATGCTCTTTGTTGTTAGTATTTTGCAGTTCAGTGTGCTACAAGTGACAGTGTTTGCTTCCTAAGTGAGACTTGTTGCCAGTGTTGTGGATGAATGAGCTCATTTTGAGACACGTATGATGTGTTTTGTTGGTGAGAAAGAGTTTTGGAGGTGAGATGAACTGTTTAGCTGAGATGCATATTTGTAATGCAGACTGTGTGAAGAGTTTTGAAAAAGTAGTTTCAGTATTGACCAATGCTTGTTAGCAATTGAAAAAATCTGTATGTGTGTTGAAAGACCCCACTTTGAAAAACACAGAACCTTTTTGCTAACTCAGAACATTCGTTTTATTTTTTGAATAATTTTCCTTGAACGTTTCTTAAAAATGTTCTGATAACGTTCTGAGGTAAGGTGCAACTGTGATAAATATAGAATATTCTGAACAAAAACTAAAATATTCCATCATAATGTGTGAATGTGACAGTCATTATTTCATGGTTCTGATTTCTAGAAAATATGGATGATTAACCTCAATAATACCGAATCTGCTGATGAAGAGGATTAAATCTCTTGAAATATGCCCACATAATTGGTTACGTGTTAGATCAAAGTGTCTTTTTTGGAATACGTTTCATTTGACAGAAAAAATGTGTCGCATACAGTAGTAAAATGACTACTGATCCAATCCAAAAAACGTTTCTCCCGAAATATAAAAGTAAAAGAAATCAATAGATTTATTTTTTTGAGTAGGTTCGCACCTGTAACATAATGCTAACACTGAGCTTAGTTTGTTATTCCGCTATCATAGAAAATCCATGGCCTGTGCTTCTAAGTATGTTTGCCTGTGGCTGTGGCTCAGGAGGTAGAGTGGGTCGTCCATCGATGCCAGGGTTGGCGGTATGATCCCCAGCAACTCCTGTCCATGTGTCGAAGTATCCTTGAGCAAGACACTGAACCCCGAGGTGCTCCCGATGGGCAGGCCAGTGCCTTGCATGGCATCTCCACCACTATTGGTGTGTGTGTGAGTGTGTGTGTGTGTGTGTGTGTGTGTGTGTGTGTGTGTGTGTGTGTGTGTGTGTGTGTGTGTGTGAGAATGGGTGAATAAAAGGCAATATTGTGAAGCACTCTGTCTGTTAGGGTAGAAAAGCGCTGTATAAATGCAGTCCATTTACCATGTACCATGTCCTGATTACTTGACTGACACCTGCAGAGGCAACAGACAGACATTTCAACAGAGAGGCTTTTACTTTAAATAGTGATAAAAAAAAATTCAAACATACACACTCCATCAGATGTATATTTGGGATATTGAAAACTAATATATTCCTGTAACACCAAAAGGGCTATTGAGTTTTCTGATGCCTTGTTAATATATTTGGGTTTTGGAGCTCAGTGTCTTATGCCATTGAACCAGACCTGTTTTTGCAGCATGTATCAAATTACTATGGTATTATAAAACTCCAAATACGTGTAATGTACATTACAGTATGTGTTTAGGATTATCTATTTAACTTCCTCAGAGTATTAGTAGAATAACACCAAAATAGGACTTTTTTTTATAGGTTCAGTGAGGAACACTTGTGCTTGATCTCTCTTAAACATACGCACATGCATGCACACACAGATGCACACAGTACACTGACATACATTCAGTGCAGTGGCGGCACCACAGTACAGATGGTCCTAAACCCACATCTGGCCCAGCCAAAGCTGTGAACACATCTGTTCTCTCAAGGTGGAGACTGAAAGCCCACGACCACTACTTTAATACTAACCTTCTCCCTCTTTGCCACCTCCAGTGTTCAATAAACACAACCGTACGTATATTCCAAAAGTCCCATCACACATCACATATGCTATCATATCTTCTGCGAGGGGGGGGGGGGGGGGGGGATTACGTAAAGTTCATCACTCAACATCTGAAAGCTAAATGAAATGTATCAAAAGACCAAAGGATTAAAACTAGAAGTATATTTCAGTTAAAATTATATCACAAAGAGTTTGAATTTAATGTCAACTTATGTCTAAGTGAAAACTGAATCTATTTTTTATCTCTTCTATTCTTTCACGCACAAAAATCACTCGTTGCGCAGTTTTTGGAAAACAGCACAGAGTACTTGATGTTACTACTGCATGCTTTGTGACATAAAACACACATTTGCAATGAAACCAAAATCCAACATTACTCAGGAGGGCTGTCATGTCAAGAAATGTGGGTCAGGCTGTTTCTGTAACTCTACTCAGCCCTATAATAGTCAAACATTTCCTGGTCCAAAATCCACATCATACACATTTACATAGCTTATGTTGTAATTTTTCCGGTGTTTTCCCGAACCGTGATATCTCCTCCTATCTTTTTACCTTGCAACACTCCCTTCCCTCATAAACACAGGGCTGTGTGCCTTCCATAATCTGTCTCTCTCTGATGAGGAGACCAGGCAGCTGGGAGCTCTGTCGGCTTCCCCCAGGCTGCTCGGTGCTGCTTCTACTGGCTCGGTGGGTCGGTGGGACTTCTAGAGCTTGTTGGCACTACAAGGTGAGGAGACAACAGCCATGGCCATAACTCTTTCCAGCGCATTCTACTACTCCCGAATAGGGCCGCTTTAAATGTAATCCGATCCATTACTTGTCTCAATGTCTTTCCAGTGTTGGACAACGTTCTCTCTCAATATGTGCAGCTTTTATAGGACGTGTTTCTAGATCAGGAAGTGGATCCTGTCTCGACCATATTCACATTTCCCATGGAGGTTTTGATAGTATTGGTTCCAGAGAAACAGTTCACCACAACATCCCCATTATCCTCGAATCAATCCACCGCGCATTATGCCCCTTGTCTCCAATACAAATGAATGACCCCTCCCCCCCTCCTCCAGTTGACAGACACACGAGATGGGTGGTGCTCTGCGGGAGTTAGTCACGCTGAAAAGGCTGTCCTCACATGCCTCGGGGTTTAAAACGGCGGGGATGGGCTGCTCTTTACAGGTGGTGGATGACGGGGGAAGAAACAGTAAGAAACAGACGTCCTCCACCACAGCAGCTCTATCCAGGCAACCCCTGCTTCCCCCGAATGCGCTGGGATCTCAACGGCAGACGTCATAATCCAGCCAATCAAAACAAGCGTATTGTTTCTCTTGGTGAGTTTCCTGGAAGTCTTTCGTTTTTAAGACGGAGCTTTTTAACAACCATAACTGATGGAGCAGTTTGTCTCGCAAAGCTACTTGAGCTACTGGCTGTAATGCATCGAGGGCACTTATTCTGAGGGCTTAATGGGTACTGTATATTCAAGACAGAGAGAGAAAAAAAAACACACTGAGCAGCAGACAGAGAAAGAAATGGATGGATGGCGTTCCGGTTCCATTTCATGTGAAGGTGTACACAAACACTCATTGTGCGGGGGGGTCGGGTGGGGGTGGGGGGGCATGGGGGATGAGGGGAGGAAAACAATTTGTACCGACTGTACGCGAACGGATCACTGTCGAGTCAGAACGGTTTTCATTTATTGACCAGTGCAGTTTTTATTCCTAATCTCGCTCATAATCTAACGCCCTTTGATAGCCTGCCACTTCCCCCACGGCTGACAGGTTGAGCATTTGGATCTAATTGAATCAATTTACATCCTGCACAAATGGAAAGCACATGGAGGGCCCCACACCTGGTTCTGATCAGCTACCGAGTTGGGAGAGCCACATGCTCGGTGCGAAGGAGACAGAGAGCGAGAGAGAGCGAGAGAGAGAGTGAGAAAAAGAGAGAGAGAGAGAGAGAGAGAGAGAGAGAGAGAGTGAGAGAGAGAGCTAGCGAGAGAGAGAGAGAGAGAGCAGGAAAGAGGGAGGCAGAGGCTGTGTGTTTGAGGACGTAGAGAGCGTGGGAGGGAGAGGGTGTGCATAGAGAGAGAGAGAGAGAGAGAGAGAGAGAGAGAGAGAGACAGAGAGAGAGAGAGAGAGAAGTGATTGGTGTGTGAGGCCATGGAGAGTTTTACGTGGGATGCCCTTCAGTATTGCACTTGACTTGATATTAAGAAAACACAATCCCTACACTCTCTTTGCCTCTGAACTGAAATCTTTGCCTGTGGTAAACTTTTCAACCGCTAGGGGGAGTCTTTCCATGTGCGATGACATCTCAGGATGAGTGGGGGGTTGCTGACGCCATGTAGATCTAGGCCTACAAAAGAGTTCAACTAAAAAGCATTAGGCATCTGCTGTGCTTTATGCTTTTTTTTTATTATTTCGTCTAATATTAGGAAATAATACAATTTATCACATTTTGACGAAATATTATTGGAGGCAAAATTTCATGTTAAGTGCGTTGACCTGATTGTCATGCTTTATGTCTGACTTGATGGTGTGTATGTTTGTGTTTGTGTGGCCGTTTTTTTGCATGTGTGTTGTGGCATTGTAAATTTTGCTTGTATTAGTGAGCCTATACTTTAGTTTGGGTGTGTGCGTTTGTGTGTGTGTCCGTGTGTGTTGTTTGTTTGTTTGTGCGTGTGTGTGTGTGCTGTTTTGCTTGTTTATGTGTGTGTGTGTGTGTGTGTGTGTGTGTGTGTGTGTGTGTGTGTGTGTGTGTGTGTGTGTGTGTGTGTGTGTGTATAATGAGGGCAGTATAGAACACCATGACCTTCAGCAGGTCCCACAAACGCCCCACCCCAGCCAACCTTACACCACATCTGGTTTGACCATCCACACCCCAAACTCCTGCTAGCCACCCCCGCCTGCACCTCATCAATCCTCCGTGTCATCGTTAGCACACTCCCGGCTATTGCCAAAGTAACCCATGACATGAAGACGTGGAAATGATGAATGGCCTTTCCCGGACAGGAAGAGATGGGTGAAGAGACATCCCGTCCTCTCTGGTTTTCGTGCATTATTTTGTATCTTTCTATTCAGATGCCTTGTCCCTCTGCTGTCTGCAACTTCCAGAACTCAACATGCACCAAAAATATCCCCAAGCCATGGGTTACAGTTTTTTAGTAAAGTTATACTAGTTTCCAAAATGGCTTCAAGTGGGCCAGCTGGTGGAGTAGCATTCCCCTCCAGTGTTCAAGATTCCTGCTGGACATGACTCGAAGACACGTCAAAACATACTTGCATCATTTAGGCTCCCAAAATATATCCGTGAGTCAAACGATAAACTAGTCACATGACAACATAACAAAACGCTAAAACCCAACTATTATATCTTTTGTCGCATTCTTCACCCTCCCTACCAAACCGTATTTTTTGGGCACAGTGGCCGGAGAAAAAAGAGCCTGACCCAACAGTTCACTATGAGATGCGGTGGACCATGTCCTCATATCCTCTACCACAAGAGATACAGTAATCCTTGGAACCTTTTGTAAACTACCCATTGTTGTGTCGGCCTACCACCCATATTATGCCCATTCTCTTGGGGACAATGCTGTCCATTGACCATTATGAATTGCAGCAGTTTTATTGGTTGTTCATGTGAATAGAGCTCCCTCACAGTGTTCCACAAGAAGTCTTATATCAGTGGTGGCTAACAAAATGGTCGGTCATGTCTTGCTTTGCGAGACAAGTGCCGAATAAAGCCTCTGTCTCTACTTTATACCGGGAGCGTTTCTTAAACGATTTACAACTTTGAGGATCAGAAACTCTTATAACATTGGTAAACTATAGTGTGTTACCAATGCGCTTCATGGCATGTGTCCTACCATTTTAAAGTTTTATAAAGGGTGCAAGTTAAGGCTTTTGGGGGCATGCTCCTGAGTTGCACGCGCTCCTGAAATCCTGAAATTTCACCCTCGCGAGCCCCTGCCTCCATTATCAGACAAAAGAAATGCTCCCTTGTATGCTTGTGTCTCTGGGGCAAAGTAGCTGTGGTAGATATATAAGTTTCAGGCCCCTTTTGTTTGCGGGGGTAGTTGGTTTTAAGCAGAATCTAGCCCTTCTCCAAGCACCAAACGCACAGCAACAAGATCATTGGGTTTGACTTGTCAGTGAGATAACTTCATCATCCATGAAATGTTCATTAACATGCACGCAAGGGTTATGTGAGAGGAATGGGTTTTTTAAGGATAAAAGCTCAGTTCCCAGCTTCTAACCGTGTTTCTTTTTTTTGTCATAGCAATGTAATTAAATAATGGAGATATATATATATAAGCGATGCATGATAGTTAAAATAGCTTTTTCTCTTGTACAATATTTAATGAGAATTGGTTGAGTGATTCCTTTTCATGTAATTTTTATTTGTGATCCCGGATTACAGTCATTCCTCCCCCGGCCACTATATTGAGGGATGGAAAACAATTAAGCCATACACGTGAACAATTGCCTAACCCACACGCACATACACACTCTAACAAACATTTACATGCACCAGCTAACACACACACACACACACACACACATCTAATTTAATCCTTTATGATGTGGCTGGAATTCCTAATGATTTTAATTAGGGAAGGTGCCGTAGGAGTCTTCTCTGTGGCCATGCTGACACTCCAGGGTGCCTGAAGCCAATTAAAACTATGTGCTGATCAAATAGCCTGTCCTGGCCCTGCAGGCCCCTGGAGTCCCGGCTTCAGCACTGGGATGGCCAAGCGCAGGGGCCTCTTGCTCCCACAGACAGTAAAGGCCAGGGAACAATTGTTGTAGCTCGACGAGAGATTGCGCCCTGGTACTGTAGGTTCAAATCGTTTGACACATCTTATCCCCAGGGGTACTAATCATAGAAATTGAGCTTCAAATTGTATATAGGCACTGTATATCCAGATGGTGGCAAATGTCTGCACAAGCAACTACACAGATCTTACATCATCTGACCAAAAGTCTCTCCTCCCCATAATTGACTGAAGTATTAGTCACCATAATAAGCAAACGCATGACTAGACACCCACACACACATAAAGGAGATATGGGGAGGATATGCACTTTTTTACAGTGTTTGCCTTTTGAAATATAGGCCTCATTCATGGTTAATACCGTGTTTACACGCGTTCCCATTTTTATCGGTTGAATGTTTAGGAAGTCGCATTAGGCATTAAGCCATGATTGATTCCGTGCTTGCTGCTGAGTATAGATCACTACAAACAATGAGAGAGTCCGTGTTGTATTTGTTACCAAATGTTCTATTCTGGGTGCTGTGTTTTTGTGTTGGCCAGGTCTACTTTAGCAAACACATTCCTTGTCTTCCCAAATCGTTCACAAGACAGTTCTTGCGTCGTCTAGAATGAAGTCATGATTAAATCTCGCTTTGGGCATGGTTCACTGTACAGGTAACTACGCCTAAGGATGATTTGGGAACGAAACCAATTTAGTCAAATGTATTCAAATGAAGCCTGAATTTTGTTTTTTAGGGGTAAAGGCTAATGTAATGAAGAACAACATATTTACCTAAGTTACACATGTCCACTGTGCTTACAATTTTCATTTCAAAGTTCTAAATGAAGTTGTTGAAACAATCTTAAGGTGTTGCATGGTTTTATGTGCTTTTCATTTGGTATTACAGTTTTATTTGCCAGGTTGCAGGACTTAGTTGGCCCTGTATGTCTATGTTATGAAAAGCATGCTCATGGGAAACGTAAAAAAAAAATACAGCCGTGCAATCGGAAAGCTCCCAGCAAAGGAACCACACAAGATGAATGTGTGTTGTAGGCGACGGACTTACGTAGATATGTCTGAAATAAAATAAATTGGAGCCTATCCTAGGAAAGCATAGGTTTCAATAGTGTTAATAGAATTAGAATACACTGGAAAGAATGCTACAGTTTGTAACTTCAAAACAGAGCCGTAAAAAGATAGGATGAAGTGACTGATAACGGTCCCTTTCTTTACTTATTTTTTAGTAGGTAGGCTGACACATTTGGCATTGACAAACACTTGCACTGAATACGTGGGCTATGATTGAGAACCATTATCAGGATTGTCACGTCAAAGTTGTGCAGTATAGATATTTTTTTATTATTTATATAAAACTAAATGTCGTAAATAATTGGGTATAGTGTATTTTGCATCTAATAATAAGATATTGCTGTAGATATCTCCTTAATCCACCTCATGCAAGCCAATAGACCACTTGGTAGATTGAGTGCACAGATATGTGAAGGCAAAGTTTTGGGAAGGGAATGTTTCCGTTCGGGCCTCGTTCACTAAAGCATTCTGGCAATGATCGTGGTTGTTAAAGGTCTTATCTTAAGCAGACACTGCCAGCTCGTCAGGTATAGGGGGGAGAATGATATGGTGCATTTGACGACCCATAAAAATGCCTTCCCATCTTTGGAAGCTGTATTAGCTCCGACAGTGAAATACGGCTCATCACTTTTACGTCTAAAACACAATTGGCCGTTGGGATGTGAAATTAATCTGACAGAGGGCCCATCTGCTATAGGGGGCATATTTGCCCCTGTGAGCACCGATTCCGGCTTTGCAAAGGACATTTTTAATTAGGCTCTTCATGGGCAAAAATATATACATGTCACATAAATTGATCTGTTGGCATGACAGAAAAGGGAGATTTATAAGAGGGAGGAGATATTTGATGTGGGGTAAATGTTTACACATGCATTGTTATCGTTGGTTTAATGTAATTGAATGTAAGAGGGAAAGTAGCCCAAGGTAGCTTCTAGTAAACTAGCCAAATGGTACAATTGGTGGGATCAGTTAAGACTAGCATCCACTGTGGTGGGTTTATTGTTACATTTAGTAGATATTTAATTGTTTTTAACACAGGTGTAGTCTGATAACTGCCAGTTACTAATGTCCAGTTCAAAGTGTAAAACTGTAAGTTTATTTTGGTCAGTGCTACAGTATGTGTTCTGCTTTAAACTACTCATATAGTTGTTTACAGTTGTTCAAGTTTGTCAAATAATATATCCATAATTACCAATTACTGTTTACATATCACTATACTAATTACAAAATACTGAGAAAAATTTCCTCAGTCTACTGGTAGGTCTATTCACAACTATGGATAGATTAAAGCTAAACTTTTATGGTCTTACCTGTACAGTAAAACTTTATTATTGCATTATCTTTTGAATCATGTTTCGACTCAATACATGTACTGCATATTTAATCTATATGTAATTGCCTGTGCATAAATAGGAGTTATTAATAATATTGCAATTAGTTAGACTCACTCAGAGGCTACTTAATTGCCTTACAATAGTTGTTTCTTACAAACATTAAATGGAAATCCTAGTCTTCCATAGTTTCTGAATCTATCTGAATGCTTGGGATCATCAGTAGTCTGTTACCGCTCCACTACAATTGTCGATGGCCTTTGAATCTTTGCTTCACGAGAGAAACAGTCTTTTACACTGCAGCTTATTATGGCTTTTGGTCACAACCAGAAATCATATGACATTAATTTACCATACGGCTAATGCAAGGGGGGAAAAATCGTAATATTGTAATATCTCAAACCCTCACAATGTCTCCCTTCAAGGGGTTTCAGTGTAACGGAGTGAATAAAGAGCGGGTTGTGTGTGAAATGAATGCGTGGCTATGTGAAAAGAGGAAGCCCAAAGGCTAACCAGGCTCAGGCATGGAGAGGCCTGGAAGATACTAGGCCTGTGTCTAGCTTCTGATCTGATGTGCATTATCTGTGCCCAGTTTAACCATGTGACGTTTATGCAATGCCCTTCCAACCTGCAGCTGGGGGGTTCGAAATCGATCGGCCTCACAAACTCCCTTTCTTCTCTCAATCAAGAGCTTATAGTGACAACTGCCATCAGTCACATGACCATGGGAGCACCATGCTAACCCCTCTTCTTCGTCTACTCCAACCCCCTCAGTGCAGATGTTGCAAAATAACATGGCGGATAGGCTTAATGAAGGGGACACAATGGTCTTGTGTGTCTCCAAGCCCAGAACAGCTGTATGAGACAGCTGTGTGATGATGAATGGAAGTGGTATAGAAACACTGGGTCTTGATGTGAAGCACTGTAAGCGTATGCCTTTTGACAGGTAAAATGATATGGCGCACGTGAAGGCAATTTTGTCACCAGACCATGTGCGGTTCTACTAGCCTGTCAATGTCTCTCATCCAACATAGCGGTCAAGTAGATGGAGACTCTAATATCGCATTAATATGGCAGTTATTGTCTGGTAAAAAAAGGTTTGTTGACAACTATCTATATATATTTCAGGTACATTAATAGGGTACATGCCTTGTATTTTAGTTATAATTAATGATATTCACGTTGTAGAATTATCTATGTTATGTGTCACATTGCAATTTCACTTTGAACGTTACAACTATTAGACTTTGATGTTTTGGTAGCATTCAATGTTTTGGTCCTTAATCTAATCTATATTAATCTTTACGTAAGTAGGCTACAATATATTAAGGAAATAATAGTACTATGAAAATAAATAAATAAATAAAAAAAGACATTATTAGAAACAAACTGCAACGGGTTTGCTGTTGGTTTGCTCAAAATTTTTATTATTTCCATTTAACTGAAAGAAAACATGTACAATGTACTGACACATAATACATTATAAACATCAACCCATTCACATTAGCGAAAGACGTGTCAGCATGTTTCCAAGAATGGCAGTGAAAGGGTTACAAATATGACGTCAGCTTCCTTGTGTTTGAGAAAGAGGCAAATTTGCTTTGAGAAGGTTTGTATTATAAGTGTTGCCTTGAAGCTCGTTTACTGTGGACCAAGTTAGAGCAAGACATTATTCTATTTGTATGCAATAAAAATAGGTTAGGATGGGTTGAAGTAATGAACAGTGTTAGCATTATTATTTCGCGATGATATTATACTTTTGCCTGTTTACTATAGATTCCAATCCGCAACCGTTTAGTATAGTCATGACAATGGATATCCTACAGCAAATTAAGCTATATGCTACTTTTTCCTGAATATTTTTAAATGTTTAATATAACGGCTAGTATTGCACTAGTTGTTTAGCCTTGTATCAACCTTGAATGTCAAAAGTGGATTAAAGGGCCAATGAAATATGTGATTTATTTCGAGCGCCACAAAAAGGACTGTGGCTCCTTTGAGTCAATGGGATAATTCAGGAAGTCAAACACATAGGCTTGCAATTCAGCATATAGCCTATGTCCTATTGTGCTATTTGTGGTGATAGTTATAAATATGGTTATTATGCTTGAATCGTATTGGACAGTGTGCTTGGGAGTCAACGTTCTCACGAGATTTAGGCCTAGCCTATAAACGCAGCCTCCATTTAGACCCCCAAAACCCCAGCGTCACTGAGAAATCACGCGTTTACCGTGGACAGTCACTGTGGTTGACCAATTGCTAACAATAGACTACAGCCTATGCTAATACAGGAGGTCGCCAGAGAACTTGTAACCTTGCTTTAGCCAAAGCATATGAGGTCCATGATGATGTTGGAAGTTACTGTTATATCTACAATTTCAAAATGACCGAGATTTTGTCACAATGCGAGAACCCACTCACATAAAAGCAGTCCTTTTATTTTGTGCTGTCTGGATTTTCGTGGGCCAGCAGGCCACATCCTGTGATATTTGCAAAAGCAGTTCATTAGCCAAATAAATTAAAAATGTCCGCGGAGTGATTTAATTTTGATTGAAATCATTCTTATTTTATTTATTTATTTATTTATTTACAAAAAAACCTGCTTAAATAATTTATAGTTAAATATTTGCCACATATGTGATATGTGTCTATTACTCTGTGGTTCAGAGTAAAAAGAGCCAGTAAGCTGGCTGAGTCCCTAAATCCGGTGCTCTAGGGGGGTCCAGATGCCTCGTTAATGTGGGTAGGACAGAGAAATCGTCCATCACTAACGCTTCATTGATCAGGCACAATCCACACAAGACTTGTCTTTTTTAAAAGAAATGAGAAACTTGGAATGAATGATCAATTTACCCAGCCATGCCAAAGCTGTGAGCATGGACTGTATCCACGCCATATAGTTGACTGAAACGTGTTGTGCTCTTATTTTGGGGGTAAAATATATTACTGACCTATAAGGCTTGTGAGAATCTATTGCTCTCGGTTATTTGATAATGTGTGTCTACCTACATTTTTGGTGATTGCAGTATTTTTTTTCGAGGCTAGGACGGCATGGTACATAATAACATCGTATTAGACCAATGGTGATGATCAATCTTACTAGCCTTTAATTAATAAGTTAATCCTCAAATGGAAAAAGGTATGGCTGCCTGGTAATTATGAAAAATAACTTGACATCTTAATTTGCTTGCTAACATGTATTGCAAAAAAAGTATATGTGCAAGAATATTCATCAACTTCCAAATTATGTGAAAAGGAACACAAATACATGATATCTTCAGCTATAACAAACACACACACACACACACACACACACACACACACACACACACACACACACACACACACACAATAAGAGAGTCACTACATTAATAAAGGTATATCATTAGTCTATCCAATTATGAGTAAAAAATCTATTTTGTTTTTAAAACACTGAGGAGCAATTGCACATACTTTCACTATCTTCACGTGAGTATATTTCTCAGTGTGCAACAAAGAGAGGAAATAGTAAAACAGAAATGTTTTTATTATAGACATTAACTTTAGGACTATCAAACATTTGATATTTGTTTTAGTTTTAGTTTAATACAAATTTTCAGCAGTATAGTACATAAAAGGTAATTTTTTTCAGGGGCCCATACAGGAATTGTCTATGCTGAATACACATGTACATGAACTTTCATTTATGTACAGAGCAAAGACATATAATGTGACATTAAGCATACTTTAAAACAAAACAGTAAAATGTAAGCTTTCCCATGTAAACCTTCTCTCTATTGTCAAAAAACATTTTGCTGAAAAAAACATTGTGCAATCACAAATGTGTTACATTTCAAACTATTTTACCTAAGTATAATACAATATTTCAAAAAATATTTTTGATTAAACTTTACAACTAACCTCAAGCAGCCATACGATTAATAAATGACTAAAGAGTGATGAAAGAGTCCATGCAGATTTTCCCTATGAAAGCGGATATCGGAGACGGCTGGCTGTATGTGGTTGATCTACGCAGAGCCTTTATCGTTCTTTCTTTTTTTTAAACGTTGACGGATTATTCATTGTTGCTCAACATTTATACGAAATCTAACCTCGATTTTCAAATGCTTAACGTATATTTTCCCCTCTCTGCTGTATTCTTTCTGATTCACGCTTGACTCATGGCTTTAGGGCCAATGGGGTCCGCCTATGGAGAGCCTTGAAACCGTCTCTTCTTATCTCCTTTCATCAGCTAACCCGGGGCTGCCTTGAAACCGCAGGGCCAGTTATTGCCTTTTTTTTTGAGACAGCCCAATGCGGACTGGCCAACAGCCAATCAGAGTCTTGTTTACACTCTGTGAGTGACAATGATTTGGGGATGTGCCAGCCAACCAAAACTTATAGGCTATTGAGCAGGTCTTACTTAACACAATGTCATCACTTATAATACCATATTACAACAGTAAATATATATATATATATATATATATATATATATATATATATATATATATATATATATATATATATATATATATAATAATATTATTATTATTATTATTGATCATCCCGTACCCTTTTGGATTTCTAAACAAGCACCATGAAAATTATCTTTTTATTTACAATATATATGTTAAAACATAATCTAGGCCTCTCTCTCATATATACATATTGGAACACAATTGTACTCTTGCTTGTGCCACTAGTAAGCCTATATGTACTAGTCTATCTAGCCTAAGCATATGTACAAGTACTATGCCAAAGATCATACTGAAATGTGTGCTAAATGTGCAAACTAGATTTTGTTTTAAAGGCATTTGGTATGTGGTTAGGTTTAGGCCCAATCATTGCGCATTTTAGGTTGTTGCCAACAGGCTACTTTGTCTATACATATGAGGAATATGACTTTACGTTTTTACACTTTAAATCTGGCGCCCATCACATTGTTCAGATTTGCCAGTCACAACATTGGCTCCTGGTTTTGGCCAATCAGTTACTCTGGTGTCCCCGGGCGGGCGGCACGAGTGCATTAACATGCAGCTTTCCGTCCAATGGGCGAATGTGTTTACCCTCCCAGAGATGCGAGGCACGCAGTGCACAGGGAGAGAGAATTGCTGTTCGGAGATCCGAGCCTCGATTCACTATATTCTAGAAGCCCGAATCCCGGTGCTTTTAACAGATTGAACGACCACTGGCTTCAAATGGAAAACTGTAGGATTTTACTGAAGACACTTGCTTTTTTTAAATGGACTTCTTTACTGATTTACATCCTTCTTGTCATAATTTTTTGATTTTATAATTTATTTTTATGAAAGGAATTAACATACCAGTAAGTCATTTTGTGAAGTATTATTAATCCTTGCTTGTTAGATAAAACAGTTATTTCAATGCACTGCATTAGAGTCTTAGGGCCAATTTTAAATTCTCAATTGCATTAATTTCCAAAAACAATGGTATTGCATTTGTCTAATCAGGTTGTAGCAGCCTATTATTTAATAGTGCATGTTTTCACTATCCAGCTCTATGACAATTCAGTGTTGACTTATGTCCTGAAATCGTCTTTTAATGGATATATTGGCAAAATGTAAAAAAACAAAACCAAAAAAATACAATTCATTTTGTATTATACTTGTATGATTCTTCTTCTTCTTATTATTACTATTAAGATAATAATTTTTTATTCAATAGTTAATTTAAATAAGGCCAAAGCAGGGTAAGGTTGTTGAAGACACACCAGCTTTGTCAATGTTAATACTTTTGACTAGCAATTTGGTCGAAAGCAAGGAATCTTGGATTTTAATCTTTTAGTTTGTAAGATTTTGCTTAATTTAAACTAGATTTCTCGAATAGACTATTTTCTTCTCCCTCATATCTTGCATATGTTTTTTTATATTTATTTTCAGCAAAATGTATAAGTATATTTATGAAATCAGGTAAATGTAAAACTATAACTTATTTTAAATTATTGTCAGATATTGTTTGTGGTGAATTTGCATTGGGAGAAAGCGAGGCATGTTTACTATGGTCGCCAAGTCTGTGTATTCCCACCCGGCCAGCTTTGTCGTGGATGGGCGCCTCTCCCGCAGCATGATCCGACCTATAAAAGATAATTTGATTTATCATCTGAGTTCCTGTGTGTGACCGGATTCAGAAAGTTAAATAGACAGAAATGCAATTGAATTTATAGGGCGTCGATGATTTAAAAAATAATAATGGTTTAACATTTCCGCGAACAGAAAAGGCCTATGGTTAACAACAAATAGCTGCCGTTGAACACCCATAAAATATTGCCGTAATTTAATTCCGATTTTTTTTTTATGGCAGAGGAGATCGTATGTTTGCAAAGAGCTGTAGCATATCTTTTGTAAAATTGAGGTAGTGAAATGTATCTGCCTGATGGCGAAGGACGATATAGTGGCTAATGGCTGACTTGACTGCAAGCTCTCAACGTGGAGACAAAGACAGTCTTCGTTACGGCCATTTACATTGGATTTCTCTAGCATTTGTGGATTTAGAAGTATGTCCATCAATACTAAGTTTGGCATTAAGGAACCCCAACGACACTAAATAATGTGTGGTTGGATTCGTAGGTCATTTATATTAATTTCGTTAACATCGGATTGCAAGGTTCGCATTGTATCTTTGTATAAATTAAATGCAGAGAGCTACCAGGCTATATTTAGAATTGTTCTATATGATTAGGTCACCTGACATGAAATAGGTCAAGACAGATAAACAGTGAAATAGACAGTGAAAGTGCAGTTATTTGCATCAACACACACACACACACACACACACACACACACACACACACACACACACACACACACACACACAGAGGGAGACACACACGTGCGCGCGCGCGCCTGCGCGCGTATACACACACACTCACACACACACTCGACCATTCAATCATGAAAATATTCATATTGATAATAGGACATAATTCTAAGCAATGTACCTGACTTTTTGAAGTTTGCAGTTTTTTTTCCTAAGGTCTTTGAAGTGATCGTTTGCCTTCCATGTCAATGACATTTTCCAGATGACAGATTTCTATTAGAACTAGGCTTTTCAGTTGACACAATTTTTTTTGCAAACAAATTTTTTTTGTAAACACATTACTATCTGAAATGGCGCACTGGCCAGATATGTTCCTGACAAACAGAATAGTGTTGACTGGATACATTTCTTTCATCCAAAAAACGCCTGTTTCTGCCAGAGACAATGGATATATAGGGAGCAGTAGCCTTCCCACTAAGTGGAATAATCTTAAACTACAGTGTTTGTGAATGAAACCCCAGTTCAGGATTGTTACTGCAATTTTCATTTTAGTTGTTCCTAATAATATAATGTGCTTTAACGTACATTTTAACACTTGCATGCAAAGGTGAATTTGAATAGACCTGGACAAACCCCCTTAGTTGGTTATGACTAAAACTAATTGATTAGAGACTGACACTTGACTTTGGCTGATATATAGGCCTATTGATTTTCTGATAGCATGTTAATTTAAGTAAACAGTTATGACACCTCGCTGTAGCTAACACCGTTGAAGAAAAACCTAAATAGAGCCTTGTGTTGAGTTACTATCGGCCTGAATATGCATGGCCGTCAGCAAGGCGAACAGACGATTCGTAGCGTATAGCACGAATCGAACAGGGTATGACAGCCGTGTGCTTTCGCTTGAACATTGCATCCTAATGAACTTTAGGTGATGGATAAACCCATAACCTTGGCGTACAAAATTATTGATAAGGCTATGTCAAAGTATTGGTCTTTTACAGAAAATTTGACCTAACATCTTTCCCTCGATTGTCTATCACGAACCAAATTCCATTTGAAATGTGTGAAGGCGACTATATTCTAATAGAGTTTATTCTGTCCGTACAGAAAAGATGATTGGGGGCTACGTTTCTGGCTGGAGATGCCTACAACCAACTAAATGCAATACATAGACCCACAGGAAAGGAATATTGGATGGGTTGCATTTGACTATCCCGGTCTGCCTGCTGGATTTAGGATTAATCAACAATCGTCAGGATGGAAGGACGGGATTTCGCTGCGCCTGCACACCTTCTGTCGGAGCGGGGGGCGTTAGTGCACCGTGCCGCCTCTCGGATCGCCTCTTCCGGCCACGGCTCTGTGCAGCATGCCGGTCATTTCCCGCCTGGAAAATACTATCCTTCTCACATACCAATGGCTCCTCACTCAGGTTGGTCAAGGATGCATGTTGTTTTTGGTTGTTGAAGTTTTTCTGTGACTTATTTTCACGTACGTAATTTTTTTGCTGAAATACGAGTTTGTGAAATGCATGAGATATTTACATTCCGTCATAAACCATGCACAGGAAGTGGGCCTATGGGATTTGACCAAATTCATTTTCACAGCAACTGTGTAAAACTGCATTTTCATTTGGATACTATTAGGCCATTAAAATGTCAAGCATTTGTGTTGATAATATGCTGGATCAGGTCAGGATGATTAATAAAGTACAATTTAAATAATTATGCATTATTTTCAAAAATGTAACCAGACTTTTTAGTTTTTATTATAGATATGAGATTTTATTTAAGTTAATTATGAACTTTATTACTAGTCAGAATTAACAAGGGTGTTTGCATTTGTTTTGCATTTTTTGCTTGGGTCCATGCCTCTCTCCATGATGAGAGATGAGTATCCATGATGAGAATTATCATTCAACATTCATTTTCTGTCTATTTCCATTATATTCCCTGCCTTAAATTGAGCAAAAACCTGGGACTATATATATAAGGAATGCAATGGATATACACTGAGGAGCATGGATAGGAAGAGATTTTGGCTCCTGTAAAACCTGAAAATCCTCCCTCTATATTGGGCATTGAGGTGCTTGAGTGCAAATGGATTCACAGCGCCTGCATCAGGTTTTCCCAGTGACTTGGGTATCTTGTGTACACATGTAAATTATGTTTGCCAACATAGATGCTTGCATTCATGTATTCGTGTTTCCACACTGGTGAAATGCAGCTTTGCAATAAATAATAGTAAAATAGATAAGCCTAATTGACTATTTTGTTTGTAGGAAATTGGTACAGCTATGGAAATACACTGGGAACAATTTCAACTATTGATTCATAACAAAATACTACAGTCCAATTAATCTGAATGCGTATAAATTTCTTCATTCACGTATGTGTGTTATTGAATTACCTGCTATGCTTTTATAATATTTACTGTTGGCACATATCAGGACAACTCTTGTCTGTTGGCTAGGATCTTTCTGTTCTGTAGGAGGTGTTTTCCACAGCTGATAGATGCTCTTATTGTGGCTGAAGGACAGCAGGTCATTTATCACTGTTCATAAAATATGCCAAAACTAATTATTTACTTTGAGCTCTTGACTAAGCCATTCAAAATGACTCTGGACCACAACACAGTCTATGTCAGATGATCTTTAAGTTCCAAATGTTTAGCAGTACCTTTATTCTAAAATTATGCATTCACTAATATTACGTTTTTCTTTTGCCACGTAATTGTTATCGACTGGTCAATACTCAATTGAGCAACTCTTTAAAATACAGAAACTATGATATTTCATAATAGCCACTGTTTGATTTAGTTTTATTTTTTTAAACCATGTTTAATTACAAAGCCATTTTTAGAATTATTTTGCAATTTATAAATTGCTTAATCATCAAACTATTCAGGTAATTTCAGTTTAGGTCTTTAGATATATTATGTTGAAAATGAAAGTATATCTAATAAATGTACACTCTAATAGTGCATTTATATATTGACTTTTGTCCACACATGTTCCCACCCCCACATACATACACACACACACACACACACACACACACACACACACACACACACACACACACACACGCACACACACACACACACACACACACACACACACACACACACACACACTACGCACACACACACACATACTAACATGCGCACACACACACACACACACACACACACACACACACACACACACACACACACACACACACACACACACACACACAGAGAGACACACATACGCACACACACACACACACACACACACAGAGAGAGACACACACACACACACACACACACACACACATACGCACACACACACACACACACACATACTAACATACACACACACACACACACACACACGCACACACACACACACACACACACACACACACACACACACACACACACACACACACACACACACATACACACACACACAGAGACACACACACATAGATTTATAGCGTGGGTGAATGTTTTTGCTCTCGTAGATGTTTCAATGAGAACATTAAGGCTAATGCTAGCTACAGGGTACAGGTGCATTGCTAACCAGATATGACATGTCTTTTGTTGTAATGCTGCTGCCCGCACCACCATGCAGACCTACCACCCCCAAATGTCATCACGTTTCAATGAAAAGCATATGCAGGTGGCTTATTGTTATTTAAAAAGAGAAAAACACTCTCTCTCTTTTGAATATTACATGGATGTACCGTCCTCTACCCATGATTTGTAAATGTGTTTAAGATTTGGAATATAAATTACACAAGTCGTATTTGTAGTGCTGCTCAAAATAAATAATAATATTAAAATAATAATAGTTTACATAGCATAGTGATCAAAATGTGATGCAAAAATGTTTTTATTTTATTTCACTTTTCACTTGTTAATGATATTTACACTATCCCATTATATAAACTCGATTTTTTTGGGGGGGGGGGGGGGGGGGGGGTGCACTGTTGATTGTCTTCTCTAAGGACCGATATTGTGTGGATGGTATGTTTCAGTATGTTCAGACCAGCTCTACAGCCTGCTAAGATTTTAGCTTTGTCCTGGCAGGACAGGTCATTAGTGGTCCTCCGAATGTCCTGCATGCCGCCATAAGCACCACAGAGGCCGAGCATGCTGTTTGCTGAGTGTGTGGAATCCGTTAGTCTCTCCATACTCTCCCCCGGGGGAATCACTTGCACACTGGTTCACATTAATTCTTTACAAAGCGCATGAATATTTCAGGGTTGACGTAAAAATGCATTCAGAAGCAGGATTCTGGGGTGGCTCCTTAAAGGGCTCCTCTGCCGCTACAAGGGCCATTTGTTGAGGGCCTTCTCTGTCTCTGTCTCTGCCGCTGAAAGTCACTGGCTGCTGTTGCCACGTTCACTGTGGGGATGATAAACGTGCCGATCGTCCCTCGCCGTGCTTCCACGTACTTGGGGGGGGGGGGGGGGGGGGGGGGTTGGGAAATGCTCCCTTCTTGGAATCACTGACGATCGCAATCAGGTCTCCACAGGCCTTCGTAGGCACCAGCCCACTTGTCCACTCGACCATGTCGCTCAGGCCCTGCAAGAGCTTCTGTCGCAACACATTTGCCTCCATCTATCTTCGCCACGTAGTCATTCGTAATGCCTGTCAGGTGGTTGAGTTGTGGCGTGCACCAGCGATGAGTGATGAGAATGTGACTTTGGAGCAATAGTTGGTTTTGATCTTTGTGCTCAATCAGTTGTGTATATAGATTGCCCAGACATGTTTCATTCCACTAACTTGTTTAATGCAACCCTAGTCTGGTCTTTTTCCAGAGACAAAGAAAACAGAAATTGCACAGTGTTCAGCTCCAGTCCATTGCTGGTGCAGGCTGGGTGTGTGTGTGTGTGTGTGTGTGTGTTGGGGGGGGGTTGGGTTGTCTCCTGCTGCTTGACGGCCTGGCCAGGACGCACTGATAGCTTCAGACCACGGAGACACACCGGTGCTGCCTTCACTACTGGCATTTATGACCCGGCTTCATCTGTCAGCCAGACCGTTGTGGTCCCAGGGCTGTGACTGGGGTGTGGCTGTGCCCAGACAGTGGGGGGTTTCCAGTGGGCCGTCCGTGGCCGAGAAACAGCCCTAAACCTCCACAGTAATCAGAGGTCATGCTCATGTCAACTCCCATGCTTGGACTCCCCTTCCTTTTTCATATCTCACTTTTTTTTTCTTTCTCAGCCTGTTTTTTTCTCTCTTCTCCTCCTCCCCCATTTCTCATCCCCCCCCCCCCCCTCTGACCAGGAAGACCCTTGTGTCAGGGAAGCAGTGGTCTTCCTGCCCCGGTTGGCCCAGCCATCCTCCCCCGCCTCGGGCCATTGTTGGAGACCCCTGCTTGGTGTGTCTTTTACAGCGTGTTTTGAAAGATATAAAAAACACAGCCCCCCGTCTCTCCCTCCCCCCCTTTATTGTTTTCTGGTAGGATGTCCCTGCCATTCCCTTGGTTTTTGACGTCCTCGCTGGATATCCGAGCGGCCTCCCTCTTCAAAGGTTGCCTCTGTTGTCTGGCTTCTGCCCCTGGTTTCTTTTCCGAAGGGGAATAAATAACTTTACTGTGGGTTTTATTGAATGGCCCGTTGCTGGAATATCCCATGGGCCCTCGGGGGTTGTCGGGAAGAGGCATCAAAGACAAACACAGGTGTTTGGTCGAGCTCGGAAAGTGGCTGGTTACAACCCGGTCTTTAAAGGAAGGCACCTCCGTGAGTGGGCGAAGGTTGTTTTGTGAGCTCTGGTAAGCTTCTTGACTTTGTAGCCGTTTCTCTGTGTGAACCCCTGCCGTCCTAAGCTGCTACCCCGCCCAGTCCCCCCCCCCCCCCCACTCCGCCATCCACATCCCTTCCCCCTACCTCCAGGCTCTATGGACCCAGACAGGGGCAGTGGCTGGAGACGGCAGCACCTCACTGTAATTGCCCAACACCCAAATCTGGGGTGTCGGTGCCAGCGCAATCACTAAATCAGGAACAGTTTTTAGATTTGGCCTAGGAATATGAAAGGCCTCGAGACCCACCTTTTTTTTAAGTAAAAAAAGTTAGAAGTTTTTTTTTCTTTTGAGCAAAAAGAAAAACGACAAGTCAAACAAACCACAAAATATCCCATTAAAAGGCGACTTGTTTCAGGGAGCCGGAGCGGTGGGAGTGCTGTGACAGAACGTGGGTCCACGGCCAAGTTCCATTTGGCTACGGCCCGGTGTGTTGCTGCCGCTCCCTCCTTCCCTCCCTCCGTCCCTCCCTCCCTCCCTCCATCCCTCCCTCCCTCCCTGCGTCCCTCCGCCCCTCAGCGCCTGTGCAGGAAGAGCGAACAGGGCCTGGCTCCGTCTCTCCGACCGCTCGTGTCGGGGTGGGTTGTTTTGCGCGGCGGCGTGAGCGGCGCGGAGCAGACGTGATGTCACAGGAGTCTCCCTGGCCCCGGCACCCTACACCCGGCCCTGAAACACACACCCTGGCCGAGGGAGCCGCGCGACTCCTCGGCCAGGGTCAAGTGTCCTCGATGTGGTGAATACACCCCCGACTCCTCGGCCTGCGGTCAAGTGTCCTCGATGTGGTGAACACACCCCCGCCCCCTCCCCTGCCTCGGAACCACGCCACCGTTGCTATGGGAACCCTGCCCTCTCACCTCTGCCGCGGTGTGACTGGAGGCCATCTCAAAGGGAGGGCTGGTGACTTCCTGTCTGTGACGCCGTCTGGTGACGAGAACAAAAAATGGCAGACGTCCCTGTTGTTAGGACTGACCAGAGAAACATTCCCTAACAGAGTGGATGTAGTCATGATGTTATTACGCCGAGGCCTGCGGAAGGCGGTCGTCAAAAATAACAGGAGGCACCTGGAGTTTGTTACGATCAGGTAATTGAAGTGGCTGACTCGACGTGGGCAAAAATGAAGATCGGCAAAGTCTCGCGACTTCCGTGTCTTTGTGGAGATTTCGCCGCGTCAGCAAATCTGTCCTGAGGAAGAAGGGGGAGGAGGGGGGGGGGGGCAGGCTTAGACGGAGAGAGTTTGGCTTTGCGAGAGCTCGCTGGCCCGAGATGGCAAAGTCACCGAAACGAGCTCTTCAAACAGACCGCCGCCCGCCCCACACTGGGTGGCACGGTGCCACGGAGCCTTCGCCCCGAGCGCTGGGCGGGCACACAACCCAACACACAAAGGAGGCCCACGGGCGAGAGCGACAGGCCGGGTAATACCTTCCAGGGTTTGGTTTCACCGTTTAGATTTCAAAACCGGCCCCTTCTGCTTTTACACCCAATTTAAGGAAGTGAGAAGTTGGATTAAAAAACCTGCTCCGCTTCTTTGTTTTGTTTTTTTCCCCGCCCACTTCCTCTAGAGCAAAAAAATAAAAAAAAGACAGAGCAGGGCAGGAATGATATCGTGGAGAGATTGAACCCACCGATACGTTTGTCCACCGTCAACAACCGCTGTTTTTGAGTGTAATTGAGATTTCCCTTCTTCCTTTCGTTCTTTCTTTCTGTATCTCTCTCTCTCTCTCTCTCTCTCTCTCTCTCTCTCTCTCTCTCTCTCTCTCTCTCTCTCTCTCTCTCTCTCTCTCTCTCCCCTTCTCGCTCTTTCTCCCTTTTCTGTCTCTCCTCCCGTATTCCCCGCCCCTCCTGAGTGTCAGCCTGCTTCTCGTCAGGCAGCCTCGGGCCCACCTCGGCGTGCAGCCGCCCCGCGTGTGACAGCTGTTACACATTATTAACGGCTCAGGCAGAAAATCCAGATTACTTGTTTTTTAATTTAAATTTTATTATTATAATCTTTCACCCCCCCCCCCCCCCCCCGAAAAAAAAGGACAAACAAAAGAGGTAGTTGTGTTTAGGTTGCAAGCAGATATTTGGGTGTGGTTGGGTGGAGGCTGGATGCTGAGCAGTGTGGGCGTGTGAGGGCCATAGAGCTAGCACGCCATGCTGGCTGGGTGCTCCAGTTCTCTCTGGATGGGCGCCCTGTTGTTGTTTTTGTGGGAAGACAGGTGCGTTTCCATGCCTCTCCTAGCCTTCCATGTGGCTTTGCCTTCTGTGGCCCCCGGAGGCCCCGGCGAACACCATATCCCATAGTCTCTCCGAAGAACCTGAACCGTCTGACAATAATAAAGCGGAACCCTCACAATATTGTCTAGTTTTCCTTTATTTTTCCCACATGTGATGTTAACAATATTGTTTATCGCTACGCTTCTCTGGTAATTGTTGTTTTCCCCAGTGGAATTTAATACTAAGTTGATTTCCTTTGTTCAGGTTATTTTGTCTCATTGTTTGCAATTCTCTTCCTGGTGGCGGTACCGTCCTCGCCTGCCTCTCCCCACTGCCAGGCTGTGATACGTGAACGTGTACGCCGTGCCAACGGGGGAAAAGGGGGTGGTGGGGGGGGGGGGGGGGGGGTGGCAGAATGCAGATAAACCCCGAATAATGGGGCTGCAATTTGGTGACTGTCGGTGAACCAGTGGGCGACAGGTGACGCGCTGCACCAAACAACGAGGTGCCATGCTAAATATATGCAGAGGTTTTTTTTCTTCTTTTTTTCCTCCTTGCCATTAAATATACATGCAGTATGCCTCTCAAGGATGTGTCAGCCCTTTTTGTGAGAAAACAAAGATTAGCATCAGAAATCCCATTTTAATAAGTCTCGGGGGAGCCTCAACCAGCTGCCTGGTTTCCAATCCGAAACGAGACTTGTTGCTCTTTCTGTGGCGGTGCATGCGTCTGGATTTCCTGCGCCCCCCCCCCCCCCCCCCCCCCTCTGACGTTGATCAGAACAAATTTCCACTGTGTCTCTCGCCTTTTTTATCGTTTTTATGTTTTCTTTTTGGTCGAATGGCTTGTTTTACACCACTCTCTCTTTCATGTTGACACGGTTTGCCTTTGTGTGGATTCCTCCGCTCGGGATTTTTGTCTCTCCCTCTCTCTGTCCTCTCCTCAGTCTCAGCCCCTTCTCTTTTTACACCCCGTTCTCCTCCGTTGCTCCCTCTGTTTCTCTCTAATCCCCCCTCTCTGGTGTCCCCCCTCTCTCGGTAACTCAGCCCCTTTCCCAATGCCCCCCCAATGCCCCCCCCCCCCCTGTCTAGTTGTCCCCTCTGCCTGGTGTGACCACTAGGCTACACTGCCTCCTCTCTCTGACATGCATCCTGTATCTGGGACACACGACTTGCCGTCCGCGGCAACAGATGTGAGCCTGTCTGCCGTCACCGCAGGCACTGCTGTGTGTGCCCACGTGCCATCCCCGGCCACTGACAAAGCCTCCGCAGGCGTGAGGAGAGAGCGGCCGTGTGTGTGTGGGTGTGTGTGTGTGTGCGCGCCCGTGTGTGTGTGTGCGTCCGTGTGTGATAAACAGAGGGAGGGAGACACGCTAGACAGCCACACACACACACACACACACACACAAACACGCGCGCGCGCGCCTTTGCTCTCAGGAGGCCGGGGGGCCACTGGGACAGAGCGGGACCGAGACGCCTCCTCGTCTGTTTACGTGTAATTATAGAAACAAGTCTATTTCAGGAACAACGCGCTGGCTTTTTATATTCTACGAGAGCGAAAATAAGGGAGGGAGCGAAAATAAGAGCGAGGAGGGATATCGAGAGAGAGAGAGGACAGGAGCATAAGAGAGACAGAGAGCGAGAGAGTGAGAGAAAAAAAAGAGAGAGAGGAGCGTAAGAGCAGGAGCGAACGTGAGAGAGAAGCGTAAGAGCAAGAGAGCGAGAGAGCGAGAGAGCTAGAGAGAGAGAGAGCGAGAGAGAGAGAGAGAGAGAGAGAGAGAGAGAGAGAGAGAGAGAGAGAGAGAGAGAGAGAGAGAGAGAGAGAGAGAGAGAGAGAAAGGTAGACAAAACCCTGGCAGCCTTTTCTCACATCGCGGTGAGCTGCTATGTCATACCCTCGGCATAGCGAATGGTTTGATGGCTGCTACAGTGAAGTACAGTGGGACCGGCAGCAGGGAGGGGGAGGGGGCTTTGCACAGTCAAGCTTCTAGCCAAGGGGCCCTATTTAACATGAAAGGGCAAATTCTTTATCAGCAAACCATAGAGATTGAGGCCACGTGTTTTTTTTATTTTATTTTTGTACTACGCTGAATAAATACGGCTGACAGAAGCAAAGCAGAAAGCGCTAGCCTTCCCGCCGCCACACCTCTCCCTTCGACTGCCCATTCCCCAGCGATTGAAAGTGCTGTCCATCACTTTTGTCAAAACAAAGGGAAAAAACGGTTTATGCTGGGGATTAGCGTTGTATAAAATGTATCTAACATTAAAGAGACAGCCGGAGCCCTGTAGCTAATCCCCCAGGCTGGGTGGCTGCTCTCCAACTGAATGCCTGGTGTTATGCAGGCCGAGCCTGCCTGCCTGCCTGCCTGCCTGCCTGCATGTTTCGGGGAGCGCTGTTTAGGCTGAATTGGCGGGGAATATGCAGGTGAGCCGGGCCAGTTCTGCCTGTCTGCCGGCCCAGGCCAGCCGGGTTACAGGCTTGCTGGGTTAGAGGCCCTATTTGCAGGCTGTGGTTACAAGTCAGCTGGGTTACAGGCCCTGGTTACAGGCCAGCTGGGTTAGAGGCCCTGGTTACAGGCCAGCCGGGTTAGAGGCCCTGTTTACAGGTCCTGGTTACAGGCCAGCTGGGTTAGAGGCCCTGGTTACAGGCCAGCTGGGTTAGAGGCCCTGGTTACAGGCCAGCCGGGTTAGAGGCCCTGGTTACAGGCTTGCTGGGTTAGAGGCCCTGTTTACAGGTCCTGGTTACAGGCCAGCTGGGTTAGAGGCCCTGGTTACAGGCCAGCTGGGTTATAGGCCCTGTTTACAGGCCCTGGTTACAGGCCAGCCGGGTTAGAGGCCCTGGTTACAGGCCCTGGTTACAGGCCAGCCGGGTTAGAGGCCCTGGTTAGAGGCCCTGGTTACAGGCCAGCTGGGTTAGAGGCCCTGGTTAGAGGCCCTGGTTACAGGCCAGCTGGGTTAGAGGCCCTGGTTAGAGGCCCTGGTTACAGGCCAGCTGGGTTAGAGGCCCTGTTTACAGGCCCTGGTTACAGGCCAGCTGGGTTAGAGGCCCTGGTTACAGGCCCTGGTTACAGGCCAGCTGGGTTAGAGGCCCTGGTTACAGGCCCTGGTTACAGGCCAGCTGGGTTAGAGGCCTTGGTTACATGCCCTGGTTACAGGCCCTGGCAGGTGCTCTAATAAAGAGCCTCTGAGGGCAAAGCACGGGGCCCGCTGGATGCAACAGGAGCCATGTGCCCCTTCCCCCTCCTTTCACACACACACACACACACACACACACATACAATAACCCATGTATGAATGCACACACACACACACACACACACACACACACACACACACACACACACACACACACACACACACACACACACACACGCCATAAGCCCCCCTCTCTGTATTCGTAGACATGGCAGGCAGATTAATTGGCTGTGAGTATGTAAGGTATATGCCCAGATAAAGGTGGGTTGTCTGGCCAAGGCGTAGCGTAACGGCCGTAATGATGGCTCCATTGTGTTGCTGCTGAGGGGTGTAGTTAGCGGGCCGACTAGCTGGGGCTCACTGATTAATAGCCGCGAAGGCTTTGAAGTGACACCCGCGTGCACGGGCTTCGCCGGCTAAATGGGAACGCCGTCCGCGCGCCGGAAACGCTCCGGCTTCCTCGGTCTTCATTAGCTGGCGTTTCTCCCCACCTCGCTCTCCGCCGCCTCCCCCGCCTCCCCCCCCCCCCCTCCGCACGCCCGCCTCGTCTGTGGGGAGTCTCGTGAAGTGGGAGAGGGTTTATTTTTTTATTTCCGCAATTGTTTCCTGATTTCCCCGTCATCGCTCTCTGTCGCGTTCTGTAAAACGGGAGATTATTTTTCTTTAGGGGGGTGTGGGGGTACTGAAAGGGAGTGAGAGAGGAAAAGCACCCACTGCACGGTGAGCACAGCGCTCGCAGGTGAAGCGGGACCCCCGGCAGCAGGGAAGTCTCCCGGGATTTGTCTGCCACTGTTTTGGGAACTCGTCCGGGGGACTCAACGCGCTCTCAGATATTGACAGACGAGTCACAGTTGCTTTCTCGTTGCGGGTGCGAGCGCGCTGGCGAGTGTGTCTCCGCGCGTACGGATGTGTCTGTTTGCGTTAGAGAGTGCGTGTGTGTCGTGTGTGTAGGTTTTTTTTGTGTGTGCGTGTAGGTGTTTGTGTGTGTGTGTGTGTGTGTGTGTGTGTGTGTGTGTGTGTGTGTGTACAGCAGGGCTGGGTCTGTCAGCTGTTGGAGCAAAGTAAACTATTAGTGGTGGGAGAACACTCGCTTTTCCACAGAAGAACTAAAAGGGCTCCTAATTGCCGTGGGCTCGGGCTATGATTACATGTTGGCTAATGCACCGACAGAGTATTCACTTGGCTGACTTTCAGGAGGCTGCCGAAATGGCTGAATGCCTTTTGGTTATACTCCACAATGAAGGGAAGTGTGCGCACACGTGTGTGTGTGTGTGTGTGTGTGTGTGTGTGTGTGTGTGCGTGGATGGAAGTGTGTGCGTGTATGTATGTGTGTGTGAGAGTGTGTGTGTTCCATGCGGTGGCACTTTGCTGTGCTCGCTACTACAGTCCTCATGATGTCTTGTGGTTTGGGGAAAAATAAATTCAAGTCTAAACTCAGCTGGCACAGCTGTCTTTCTTCACTAGCCCCACTGTATGATTGGCCGTGCGCGCGTGTGTGTGTGTGTGTGCGTGTGTGTGAGTGGGTGTGTGAGTGGGTGTGCGTGTGTGTGAGTGGGTGTGAGTGCAAAACTGCAATCAAAAAGCGTGGTGTGGCGGAGTGATTATGTCCGACGGGAGAGAAAGGAGAACAGGAGTGGCGCACAGCTGAGAGAGCGGGAGGGGACAGCGCCGCGATACAGGGGGCTATACCTCCGTCCCCCCCCCCGACTCAACACACACCGTCTCTCCGCTCCCCTCGCCTCTGGGGCCCAGCATGCATTATAGAGGGCCTCCGTACCCGACGGGTGATACAAGGTTGCACAATGGATGCACCTTGCAGATTGCCGTGCGTATGTGTGTGTGTGTGTGTGTGTGTGGGTGTGTGGGTGTGTGGGTTTGGAACGCCAAGAACGTAAAGTGATTGCTCGGTGCGTTTTTGTGTGTGTGTGTGTGTGTGTGTGTGTGTGTGTGTGTGTGTGTGTGTGTGTGTGTTTTAAAACCCGCCGGGACAAAGTGAAGTGATTGCCGCGTGTTTTAACGGATTTCAAATACCGACGGTGGAAAGTTCGACGGCTCTCTTTCTCACCTGCTGCAGCTCCGCCGACATCTCACTTTCACAAGAGGCCGAGGGACCGGGACTTTCCCGCTGGGCGTCGTAAATCATCGCGGACGACGTTCCCGGGCATGTGGGCTGACGGTGGTGGGGGTTTCCACTGTTTCTTCATCAGCAGCCTGATATCCGCGGCGCTCTTCCTCTTTGCCTGACAAACCAATCTTGCTGGCGGGGGAGGGGGAGAGGGGGGGGGAGGGGGGGGGGGGGGGGGGGGTGGGGCTTCAACAGGAACCTCCTCAGACGGCACAGGGCGGGCGTGCACATATGGCTCCGCTGATTATTTCCTGGGTCGTGGAGAGGTCATGCTTAGGGTGAGTAGCCTGCTAACGGCTCTTGGGGGAGTTGGAAGCCGGCCCCTGAGCGGAATGAGAGGCTGGGAATGGCTGGGACCTGCAGGGGGCTCAAGCTGGCCGGTTGACCCTGCCGGTACTTGATGGGTGTCGGGGAAACGGCCTGGGTTGGGACGGGGACGGGGACGGGGGGCAGGGGGCGAAAACAGGACATGTGTTTGTTTTCGTAGGGGCGCCTCCTGACAGGGTGTGCCCCTCCCCCACACACCCTTAGTACCCTCTTCCACCTCCCTCGTTCCAAAAGCAGAGTGTGACGGATCAGTGGAGTGTGAGGAGCAGACTGGCCATCCAGACTAATGGGGTGCCAGTCAGCCGGTGAGCCAGCCAGACAGTCATCCAGGCTCCTCTCTCTGTACACACAGAGGCTGGACGGATCTCCAGCACCGGAGGAGCACTGCAGGACGGGGGAGGGAGGCGGTGGAGGCGGTGGGGGTTTGAGGCTGGAGTGATTTGTGTGCGTAGTGTCCCCTGCAATAGGCGACCGTAGTCAGACAGTGCAGTCACTTTGGTGTGTGTGCTTTGCCTGGATTAACCGGACCGTGATGTTTGGAGAGAGATGGACGGACGGACGGACAGACAGACAGACAGACAGACAGACAGACAGACAGACAGACAGACAGACAGACAGACAGACAGACAGACAGACAGAAACAGAGACAAAGAGAGAGACAGAGAGAGACAGAGACAGAGAGAGACGGGAGGATGGGGCGTGTGTGCATGTGTGCGTTTTGTGCATCTAACCCTACAGAAAAAAATGAACAGCTTGGACGATCGATACATCAACACACACACACACACACACACACACACACACATGCACATACACACACACACACATAGAAACACACACACACACACACACACATGTACGTACACATACACACACAAACACGTTCATAATGCATCCTCGCTGCCTCATCAGTCAGCAGAAAGCCTTTTGCTTTATCGACGTGTTCTCTCCTTCCAGCCCGAGCAGATGGTAAACATTACGCAGGAAAGCCGATCCCAATTCCTTCTGGACCTCCGTCAATACTGATGTCCGTGGAGCATGGAGAAGGCCGCTGCTGGCACTTGACTACAACGGGCACTGGCTGGCTGGCGGGCTGGGGTGGCTGGGGGGGAGGGGCTTGGGGGGCCGGGGTCTCCACTCGTCCAGGCGGGTGGTGGCCAAAGCACTGTCTCTCTCACCACACACACACACACACACGGCACACATATGTGTCTTCTTAAGGGACCGTTTAAAGAAACCACAACATGGACCCTCCGGCACGACAGCCGGCCATGGAGCTGAGAAGGGGTGGCTGACGATTGCTTGGTCCAGGGCAGCCTGCACCTCCAGCCCCCCTCCCGGGTTGCTGCCTGGCCCCCCCAGAGCTCGGCTGTCTGTGGCCCTCCTACTTAGGCGCTTGTGGCAGGCAGCCACCATAAAGAATTCCACCCCCTCCTTCACCCCCTCCGTCCCTTTCTCACTGTCCGTCTGTCTCGTTCCGTACAGCTCACCTGCGACGCTCGTAGCAGACGCCCCCCCCCCCCCTTCTTACCCCCTGCGTGTTTTTTTATGTGACAGCATGCGCAGGGTTTATTTGAGCACGCGCGCTCGGGGCCCTTTAAAGAGGCTGTTTTGAAGGCGCGCTGCTTTGAAGCCCACGCCGCTTCTAACTGTGAGTGATTTTATGGGACTCTGGTCTGTGCCAGGCAGCCAGGCCGCCCCACCACAACCAGAGCGGGGGAGAGCAAGGGGGATACAGTTCCAGCAGACGCCATCTGGGGAGGGTGTGTGTGTCAGTGTGTGTGTGTGTGTGTGTGTGTGTGTGTGTGTGTGTCAGTGTGTGTGTGTGTGTGTGTGGGGGTGTCAGTGTGTGTGCGTACATGCCTTTGTGTACAGTGGTGTGTGAGCCCGTACATATTTTTTGTGAATTTTGTCTGCGTGTGTGTGTGTGTGGGTGTGTGTGTGTGTGTGTGTGTGTGTGTGTGTGTGTTAAAGGACAGGGTGGTTTCTATTGGCTGCGCTGTTGGCTGTGAGTGAGTGTAAAAATGTTTGGTCTTTTTCTCGGGAGGCCTCCTATTTTGGCCCTGCCCGGGTCTCCTGATTTACAGCCTCATGAAGGAAATTTCTCATTTGTCACCTTTCATCTCTTTTCTCTGTTTTTTCTGTTTTCACACTCTCCCCCCCCCCCCCCCCGCCCCCCCCTTCCCCCCACCCCACCTCAGCGGGACTCGGCTTTTCCAAATCTCTCTATCGCTGCTGTAGTTCTGTAACGGAGCGATTCGCGAAACAAACCACCCTCCCCTAGAAAAAACCCACAAAGAAAAAAGGAAAAGAAAAAAAAATTTGGGGGGAATATTCCGGTTACTGCTCACCTCTGCGTGTCTTGTTCATAAGAAAGCATGTCGTAACATAAAGGCTGTCGTGGTGGACACGCTCCAGGCACTGCTCGTACACGCCGACACGTTGGCGGGCCCGCGTTGCGTCTGTCGTCGGGACGCGCGCCATTAAGATGCGTATACTCTCTGCGCCTAAATAATTCACCCTTGTTTGTCGTTCTGGTACGGCGTGCGCCGTGGTTAGGCACGTTACAAAAACCACGCGGTCGGTGTGGGGGAACCGGGATCCTCCGTTTGTGTCTCGCCAGTCGCTTTGGAAACTCCGTGTGTGTCTGAGGATGGCTTTGTGTGTGTTTGTGTGTGCGTTACAGTTATTCGGGTGTGTTTCACAGCCGGTGTGTGTGTGAAGGAAGGCGAAACCGTCTTGGCCGCTGCTCCTCTCCCACAGTGCCTCCACTGGGTCCTGCTAGACCGCGCTCTGCCCGACAGGGGTCACAGCCAGTTCAACTGTGAATCCGAGCGCGCGCGCGTGTTCACGTGAGTGTGTGTGTGCAGTGTCTGTGCGAGTGAATGAGTGTGCGACGCCTCCGCGCACCTTACTCACTCAGGTGTGAGCCATAAATCTGTCTCACCCCCTCGCTGCCCTTGCCTGCTAAGCACATAGTGGGAGTGCTGGGATTTCACCCTCATTGACGGGGGGGGGGGGGGTTGTGTAGATAGGGGAGTATGGGGGGAGGCGGGAAGGGGATAACGGGGGAGGGGGTGGGTGGGTAATGAGAACTCTTGCTCACATGATTATGGGACTGGCTGATAGGAATCTGAGTCTCCCTCAAAGAAGTCAATTAACCCCCCATCCCCATCCCCTCCTCCCCTCTCCTCTTTCCGCTCCCTCCCCCTCTAATTACACATGGACCGCTCCACCAGCTCCCTGACGGTTCTCTCTGCTCAGTCAATATGCAGAGTCATTCTGGGTGTTTTTTTTTCTCTCTCTCTCTCTCCCTTCGCAGCTTCGCTGACTGTGAGAACCTTTTTTTTCTCCTTCCTCTTCTTCTTCTCCTTCTTCTTCTTCTTCTTCTTCTTCTTCTTCTTCTTCTTCTTCTTCTTCTTCTTCTTCTAATCGACTCAGCAGCATCACGGCGCAGGGATGTCCGTATCCAGTAGGATTAGTCATGGGGCGTATGAAGCGGTGCACTCCCGGCCGGGGCCGGCAGGGGGCGCCGGCCTCGGTCACGTGGGACCACCAGGTCATTAGGAGGGGTCAGCTGATGGCTGAACTCTGTGGTCAGAGTAAATAAGCAGTGTTGCAGAATGTCAACAGGGCCGGGCGGCTCCTTCACAGCCGTCCGTGTTGACATAACCGCTCTCTTATCGGAGGAGCGAGGAGCTGGCCCTACAATGGAGCGCCGTGCCAGAACAAATACAGTCGAGGGACGGACACCCAGCTAGTACAAAGCACACTCTGACGCACGCACACACACACACACACACACACCAATACGTTTAGTCAGACATGTTGGCTTTCGAGGAAAAGAGACTCACTTCAACATCCAAACAAAACAGCTTTATCAAAAGCTAATGAAAGCCTTTTGGGGACTGTTGGGCAGCTGCCATGTGCCATGAAAGCACTGGTAGTTGTGGTTTTTTTAAGGCCACACTGCGTGTCGTTGGCAGCGTCCTGCTGTGGCCTTGTCATTCTCACATCACTGTCTCAGTCTCGAGGGTTTCCTGTTAGCTGCCCTCGGTAACGGACCTCTGCTCATGCTCTAGCGACCTGGATAACGGCCTGTCAATCACAGGGGAAAGCCATTTAGATGCACGTGACGTTGATACATATGCCGTCATAGAGGTCAAGCCCATCCCCGAGAAGACATCCCAAAATGTTACGAAGAGACGCATCTCTTTTACGACCCCCACGTTATATCTGTGGAAAACACACAGCAGGCCAGCCAGCGGAAGACGGGATAGGGGTGGGAGTCAGGACAGGAAGGATGAAAAGGTGTGAGGGAGAGAGAGAGAGAGAGAGAGAGAGAGAGAGAGAGAGAGAGAGAGAGAGAGAGAGAGAGAGAGAGAGAGAGAGAGAGAGAGAGAGAGAGAGAGAGAGAAAGCAGACAAAACCCTGGCAGAGAAGGATGAGCGTTTTTGAAACTCCCCTCGTTTAAGTGCCGCTGTCACGTTTTGCTATTTTTTCGTGTCAAACACATCAGGAGGGCCGTCTCCTCCCTCGCCGCCTCACTTCGCCCTGACAGCTCTCCTTTGCTCTCCTCCGCTCCCGTCTCTCTGCCGGGCCCAGCCCCCGTGCCAGACCTGGGTCAGGCCTGGCCTGGGCTCCAATGTTGTGACGGCCCGTCGGAAGCTCCCACTCTCCCAGGGACGCGGAGACACCGACAGAGGACGGCTTTGCGCCGGCGTCTATCCCCCCCCCCCCCCGCTCCCTCTCTCTCTCTCTCTCTTTCTCGGTTCCTTCTCTCTCCCTCTCTTCACCCCCTCTCTCTCCCTCTCTCTCTCTCTCTCTCTCTCTCTCTCTCTCTCTCTTTCTCTCTCCCTCTCTCCCCCCCTACCCCTCTCTCTCTCTAATTCTCGCCGCGTCTCCCTAACCACCTCCAAGCAGGCCTAGCAGACAGCTTTACGCTCTCTGGGCTAATGCAGAGGCGCTGACATGTTTTACGGCCAACATAGCTAAGCGTATATAAATATATAAAAAAAAAAGAAAAGAAAGAAAAGCCAACATGTGCGCTCGTATCCACCCTGTTAGAAGTCCTCTTTAACGGATATATACGGTGTCCATTTCCCACCAAAAACACATGACGGCAGTGCCGCTTTCGGCCTGTGGCCGGCCGGAAAACATATGGCTCTCAGCTTCTCGACGCGTGGAAGGGGCAGCTTGAAG
>JAPMUY010002011.1:0-19552 GCA_026901105.3 Galaxias olidus | reverse complement strand
TGCGCTGCGTCCGTGCTCGTTCTGATCCACAGCTACCAGATTGACAGCTGTTAACATGACCCAAACAGACAGATGTCCTCCTTCACTCAGCAGCCCCCCCCCCCCGACACACACACAGACACACACACATGCCTCCGGACACTTCCTTCCCTGTCCGTGACCCTGTCACTGATTGGACCACGAGACTACGGAGACAAAGATGGGACAAGAAGCATGCCCGTTTGGGTGCAGCCCCCCCCCCCCCCCCCACCCCCACCCCCACTGGTTGGCAGTCTGACCGGTATGCCTGCGGGTGCTCTGTGAGAACAGTCACTAACGTTAAGAGGGCTGTGTGGTCATAGAGGGGCTAAGGTACACACAATACATGAGCTTCCATCTTGTTTTCCGTATTCGCGGCGCTCAGCCTATTTCACCGTTTCAGAGCGTGCATGGAGGGAGATGGAGGGGTGCCGGTCAGATGTGTGCTGACCCCCTGCCCTCCCGTCAACACCCGCTACACCCTCAAATACAGAAAACACACAAACACACATCTCCTCTAAGGGGAGCTTACCTTGAGGAACTTGTAAAGCAGGAAGGTGAACCAGTTGGTGAGCATCTTCTCAGCTACCGACTCAGTCCTGGTAATGGAAGAGAAAGCCGAGAGAGAGGGGAAGCAGTTGAAAAAGAGGATTGAGGAACTAAACAAGCACCACTGAATTTTAGCATGACTACTACATTACAGATTATACAGATCAGCTTTTCAGGGCATTTCAGCCTCCTCATTCTCCAGTTGTGGTTGGCTAATCTGCCCAGCCTCTGGGCCACTATCTTTAGTACAACGACAGCCCTGCCAGTGGGGAAAAGGCATTTAACACTCCGCGGACACATCAAAGAACATACACAAACGCACGGAATTATTTAGCGGCGGGTCGTTAGCCTTCAAACAGCCCGTTGTGCCGCCGCCCCGTCCTCGCTCCCTCCACACGCAAACAAATGAACTGGAATAACGAGCAGCCACGTTTCAAGCTCTGCTCTTGTTTTCCTTGCTGTCTGTCAAAGCTAACCCACTGATCTTAATTTAGAAAAGAGAAAGGCAACCAATTAACGCATAATTCCCTAACTTCTCTCGTTAATCACCAAACCTGAAGCGCAATGAGAACACCCAGCCTCCACCCCTCTCTCCTCACCCCCCCCCTCCAGAAAAACAAGAGTAATTAAAAGCAATTGTAATTAGCGGACTTATTACATCTAATTGGATAAACTGCTACGAGGAAGTCTGTACAGGGGCTATGCAAGGGGGGGAAGGGGGGGGGGGGTATTGTTTGTACTCCCCTTGTACTATTTCTAGTCCTTCTTTTAGCATCAGAGAGCAAGCCAAGTTAATTACACTCTGCAACTAAGTTAATGCAAAAGAGGTAAAGAGAAAAAAAGGGAAGATGAATAACAGCCGGGCGAGTTCGAGGTAATGTTGCCGGGTCAGGTTGGTGGGTTGAGAAAACTGGGAACCCTTCCAAAGGTTGATCTTCAAAACCCTGTTGAACTGGTTTCCTCTCCCTCACAGTCAGTGAGCTGGCTGGAAACGGCAACCTTTCCCTCCCCACCGGGTTTAAAGCAAAGGCCTCTCATTCACAGGCAGTCAGAGAGGAGAAGGGAACCCAGGGGAGGAGTTCACGGAGGAAGTTGAGCTAGCCTGAACCTCACGTAAACCGTCCTTTTTCCTCAGCTTGGACTACAAAGTTCTGTTTGGCGGAGCTCAGTACATGTGCGCCTTTGTTATTAAGGGCGAGGGAAGTGGGTGGAAGAGAGAGAGAGAGAGATTGAAAATAGAAAGGAAGAGACGGAGACACAGAGGGAGAGAACAAAGCATGGCCCTGGACAGAAAACGCTACAGGGCTCAAACTGACGTGACCGTGTAAGACTCTGAACAGCGTCTCTGAGCTTTATCTGAACTTCTAGAATCTTCTACGGGGAGATCAATAACATGGTCAGATGTCCTAAATTTGGAAGAAATACCAAGCGAGGTACCTTTTAAACATAACAGTAAATTAAAACAGTACCATCACATTCAAAATGACTAAAATGTCCGTTTCAAACAACGTCGAAGTCGTTCCAAAATTACCCAAAAAAGGCATGAAAAAATAATAGCCATCATGAATAATTTCCCAGTTTATTAGGGCAAGTGCCTACAGCTCCAAAAGGCAAATGTACTTAACATGGACGCCATATTGTGCCCCAGAGGGGATGGTAAGAAGACCAACCGTCTTCAACACCAGCCCGGCTGGAAGTCATTTATTTGATTAGATTTTTAATTAAATATCTCCGGGAGGAGGAGAGAGCCGTACTTTTTAATCATTTAATGTTTAATTTACATTATTTTGAAAGACTATTTTTGTGTGTGCTGGTGCCGTATAGTCTGCTCTTTTTTCTCTCACTTACTTTCACTGTGTGGGTAAACCAACACAAGCTCAGTCACCTTCCTGTTTTTCTTCCCCTGCCTCCGACCTCTTGCTCTTTTCATCTTTCCATCCCTCCCTCCCTCGGCTCCATCCATCTCTGCCCTGCACATGCTCCCTGTAGACTGCCTGCTCTTTCTACCTCTGTCAATCAATGGCTCACTTACTCTCACTTCCACTCTTTCCTCTCCAGGGCTACTTTCTGAGCATCTCCTGTTCTCCCCCCCCCCCCCATCTCTCTCCCCCTCAAACACATCCACTATCTGTACACCCCCCCTCCCCCCTCTCACGCTCTCTACTTTCTCTTACTGTCCACCTCTCCCCTCCCTCTCAAACCCAGCAACGTTTCTGCTCTCCCTCCCCACCTATCTCCCTCCCTCCCTCTCCTGCTTTCACGGTGTATCCCTGTGTGAGCCCATCTCAAAATATGTGTGTGTGTGTGTGTGTGTGTGTGTGTGTGTGTGATGTCTCTCCTGGCTGGCTGTCTGGGGGCTCCAGTGGGAGAGTGTACTCACTCAGGGGTGTAATCCACTCTGACATAGACAGGACCCAGAGAGAGAGAGAGAGAGAGAGAGAGAGAGAGAGAGAGAGAGAGAGAGAGAGAGAGAGAGAGAGAGAGAGAGAGAGAGAGAGAGAGAGAGAGAGAAACACGAGGGCAGAGAGAGAGAGATTCAGAGAGAGAGAGAGAGAAAGAGAGGCAGGGAAGCAACGGGGAAGGAAGGAGAAGAATCTGGAGGAGGAGAGAGAGGGAGGGAGGGTGATGTCTATATTGCTCTCCTCAGGGTACAGTGCATGTCCTCTTCAGACACACTGGCTCACTGCAGTCCCACAAACTCCTGCTACTGTGACCTCAATAACTGGCCTGTCCTGAGTGCATCTCTGTCTCTGGAAGTGTGGGGGTATGGATTTGTGTCCGTGTGTGTCTGTGTGTCTATGTGCATCTGTACAGTTGTCTGTCTGTCTATCAGTCAGTGCATGTGAATGTGTGTCTGTGTATGAGTGTCTGTGTGTGTGTGTGTCTGTGTGTGTGTCTGTGTGCGTGCCCCCACCTGCGGAGCAGCAGCTTGGGGTGGTTCTTGCTCTCCAGGTTCTTGTCAATGAGGTCAGCCAGCAGCTGCTTCAGCACCCCGGTGGCGTACTCCATCTCGCCCTGCAGCGCCGTCATGATCAGCGAGGCCACGTTGCCGCGGTCGCGCATGGAGAAGGAGCGCTGCGCCTCCAGGGTGCGGATGAACGTCAACAGGAAGTGCTTCTTGGTGAGAAGCTGGCCCAAACAGGGGTCAGGGCCTTCTCCGTTGGCCTGGACCTAAGGGATGCACGGAGGGCGGGTTCATCAGGACACTGTAGGTTTATGAAAATGATATGACCATGGATTTATACTGATAAACACACACACACACACACACACACACACACACACACACACACATACACACACACACACAACTCTACCCAGCAAATAAGTGCAGCAGATGTGCTGGTCAACAGAGCAATCCCTTTTCACTCTTCTCTCTCTCTCTGCAGGCAAGCATTTTTCTCTCTCTCTCTCTCTGCATCCTTTTCTCTGTTTCTCTCTCTCCATCCTTTTCTCTGTTTCTCTCTCTCTGCATCCTTTTCTCTGTCTCGCTCTCTCTCTCTGCATCCTTTTCTCTGTCTCTCTCCATGGTCCCCCCCCCCCCCCCACCCCTGCCACACCTCTCTCACAGAATGCACAGATAGGCTGGGTAGCGTAATAGGACATTGATTGTTCCACGGTGCCCCAGCCTCTCTGAAGACACGAGGAGCTGAGCGCCAGAGGAGCCTGGCCTGCTTGGGCTGGCATGGACTAGCCCCACCCTGGCCCAGTACATTGAGATGGAGATGGTTGGATCTAGTTTCTCATCACGGGGATAGGGTGGGTTTCGTAAAACGGCATGTTGGTGTTGTTTTGGACAGAATGAGCTCAGTTGAAGGAATCAATCTGATGAAACTTTTCACCCCACTCTAATAAGTTCCAGTATTTCTGACACCCCATATAATGGACTGTGGGATGCTGTACTCTCCAGATGCCATGTCTCTACTGACCCGTACCTCCATCTCCTTGAGCACGGGGTGGTCCTCGATGCCGGGGAAGAGTACCCGCATGGCGTAGGTGCGGTAGTCCAGGAAGGGGATGCCGGCGCCGTCCAACTCCTGGGTCAGCTCGTGGATGTCCGTCTGGAGCTCCGCAAAGGCTGCAGGGAGAGGAGGGGGGAGCAGGGGAGAGGGGGAGAGGAAGAGGAGGGGGGTTAGAGAAAATGCTGCTAGAGGAGCTGGACACACTGCCCATGTGGAACGTCTTCGTCGGTGGAGCGGTGCGTTCACCACGCAATACCTTCTCAGCACGGGCAGTCCTTCACCCGTTGTTAATGTGACTTGAGGTTCTCTTAAAGGCGGGATACGTGTGTGAGGGCATTGTACAGGGGAGCTTACAGCGCACTGGGGAGGAGGGTAGCCCCATATTCATCACACACACTACAAAGAGCAGGAGACCAGGGATAGGAAAGCAGAAGCAGCCCGGAAGGAGAACTGTGTACCAGGAGGGACTTCAGACAAACACAGGAGCCAACGGAGGAAAGGACGGAGGGAGGGAGGGAGGGAGGGAGGGAGGGAGGCAGGAAGAGAACAAAGGCAAGGGGGGAACAGGAGAGGTGTGCAGACATTCCCTCAGATACCCTCAAACTAAGCGCTGTACACACACACACACACACACACACACACACACACACACACACACACACACACACACCACAGAGCGTACACCGTGTGTGTGTGTGTGTGTGTAAGACACTTCTTAAATGGATCTTAAGCAGACCCTAATGTAAGATTTGGAATATTTCTTTGTCTAGCATTGTTTTATCACTCAGAGGGATCGTACCAACAACATGAAAGAGTTCAATCTCTGCCTTGTGCATATTCTCTTGTTTACCTCTGACAACACATCTACCTTGTTTACAAGCTGTTCTGAATTGCAGTGATTTGTGACGTAGAAAATCCAAGTCCAATCACGGACTCAGGCTAGTGTAAGTAAGGTCGAACTACTCCAGCAGCTGCCATGACAACAGCGGAATGTTACCATCCCTAGCCAATAACATAACTCAGCAATTGAATGTTGATGAGCAATGGGCGTCATCTCGCGTTCACCACTGAAAACGGCATGTGAACTGGAAGGGACGAAAGAGGCACCCTATAATAATTAATACAAAATATTATATATATTTCTTTGTTCAAATTATTTTGAATGTGCTTCGTAGACACAAAGGAAGCACACAGAAATACTGTCTACATTATGGGCCCTTTAACACATGTACTGCTCCTAGGCATTGTGTGTGTGTCCCAACCCCATTTTTACCCTCCAGTTTTCCAGATCACATCTATTGGTGGTACAATCTAATCTAATCCTATTCTATGCCCAGTTGTGTAATGGAGGGAAACACACACACACCCAAACAAATAATGGACTAACCCCAGTCCAATAACCAGATGGCTGGTGTCACCTCATCCATCTCGCTCTCTCTCTCTCGCTCTCTCTCTCTCTTTCTTTGCTCTCCCTCTCTCTGCCTCTCAGAACTATCACTGAGGTCACCGTCTCCCCCTATTGGTCAGGTCTTCCACTGGCTCTCTCTCTCTCTCTCTCTCTCTCTCTCTCTCTCTCTCTCTCTCTCTCTCTCTCTCTCTCTCTCTCTCTCTCTCTCTCTCTCTCTCTCTCTCTCTCTCTCTCTCTCTCTCTCTCTCTCTCTCTCTCTCTCTCTCTCTCTCTCTCTCTCTCTCTCTCTCTCTCTCTCTCTCTCTCTCGACCGTGGATTATTCCCTCCCTTTGTCCATCGCTCCTTGTTTTCTGTCGTTATCTCTGCAGAAACACCCCTCTCCCTCGGCCTCTCCATTCAGCTCACGGCTCCACTCCTCCGCAACGCCGTATCTGTCTTCCCTCCCTCTCTCTCTCTCTCTTCCTCTGCTTCCGCCGCCATACACTTCTCTCGCTCACTTGTTCTATCTATTCCTTATTTCCCCACTACACTCCTCCGTCTTTTTACTCTCGCACCTTTCTTCCATCCAACTCTCCCTCCATTTATTTCTCTGCCTCCCTCTCTCTCTTTTGTTTCTCCTGCCTTCCATCCCTCCATCTATCCATCACAGTGCCAGCTCCCAGTCTGCGATGACAGTGCAAGGGCCCGACCTCGGCACTGAGTGCCACACAGCCTGGCCAATCGCAGTGGCTCCTCAACCACTCCAGCCAATCACAGCAGGCCTCCCTGCATCCACCAGCCAAAGGCTGGTCGTCCCTGCATGGTGGCAGCGGCAAGGGGCGGGCATGGTGCCATGTGGTGTGCCAGGGGGCACAAAAAGTATCAGTGGATTTAATCTAACACACACACACACACACACACACACACACAGACAGACAGGCAGGCAGGCAGGCAGGCAGGCAGGCAGGCAGGCAGGCAGGCAGGCAGACAGACAGACAGACCCACTCCAAGTCATCACCACTGTGAGTCAGGATACTGGCAGCATAAGCTGTGTGCCTGACTGGCATATTTACAGAAATAGTTGGAATGGTAATGTAATGACACTATTTATATTGATAGGCTCACACATATTGATGCCTTCTATCCATTTTACACTCTCTCCATCTCGTCTTTTTTGCTCCCTCCATCTGTGCGACTAGACTCCCAGACTAGACTCCCACTGGATGGGGGGGCCTGCCAAATGGCTACATGTTTATGTGAGAGCAGGCAGCTGCACTCTCTCTCTCTCTCTCTCTCTCTCTCTCTCTCTCTCTCTCTTCTCTCTCTCTCTCTCTCTCTCTCTTCTCTCTCTCTCTCTCTCTCTCTCTTCTCTCTCTCTCTCTCTCTCTCTCTCTCTCTCTGAAAGGCCAGCCAACCAGTGAGGGCGGTGTCATGGCGTAAGGGGGGAGAGAGAGAGAGAGAGAGACAGACAACATCTGGCAGGCGGTGCCTGATCAAAGTGTTCCCCTGGAAACGCACCAGGGGGAACTATACTGCAGCAGTGGGGAGGGGGGGGGGGGACGGACTAGAGATGAGAGCTGGAAGAGTGAGGGAGAGAGAGAGAGAGAGAGAGCTAAGGCAGAAAGTCTCAATTGCAAAGGGAGGGGGGGGCGTGGAGGAGATGAAAGGATGACACTGAGCAGGAAGTAAAACAAAGGAGGCCAGGATGGAGGGGTGGATTGAAAGAGAAGAAGAGAGATCTGCGGAACGTTCCGGGCTGCCTCTGTGACCTAAGACCTCATCCACCACCAGGCACTCACCCTCCTTGCACTCCAGCGCTACCCGCGACTCCAGGTTGTCCATCTGCAGCTGCAGGCGCTTCAGGGTGCGGTCGGCGTCCCGCGACTTCCTCTTATAGGCTATCAGCACCACGATGATGACCAATAGGAGCAGGCCTCCACCCCCTCCGATGCCTATGATGGCAGGGAGGGTGAGGAGGCTGTCGGAGTAGATCTGGAGCGTCCCCGGAGAGTGCTCGAAGCCGCCCACGCGCACCTGGAACACACACATACACACACACACACACACACACACGGAGATTCTTAGTTTAGAACCCCGCAACAGATTGGGAGAGGGTGTTGGTATCTGGCGTTCAGCCAAACCGAGACACCACACACATTGCAAAGCGCTAGGTAGTAAGACACACACACACACACACACACACACACACACACACACACACACACACACACACACACACACACACACACACACACACACACACACACACACACACATACACACACACACAGATGTCTCCCTAGCCTGCTCATATGTGTCCCATTCCCGTGGTTAAACAGCGGGGTTCCCCGGCCCGGTGCAGAGGTAACACAACCAGACACACTACATCTCTCACACACACACGACAATGGCATGTCTGGAGATCGCACGCACGCACGCACGCACGCACGCACGCACGCACGCACGCACGCACGCACACGCACAGCTCTCCTGAACAGACCTAGTTGTGGTGTATTTACAGTATCTGTCTGTTCGACATGAACTCAGAGTACAGATTCCTGGCTTAATCCCAAACCTAATCCTCTGGGATCCCCAGAAAATCAATAAATATCCCCATCGATTTAGACCATGCTTAATATTCGAGATCTAATCCGAGTTGTAGAACCTGAGGCAATCATCTGAGTTCACTGGACACCAGAGATAAAGAAACAGCCTTCAGTAGACCTGGGTCTCTGGGGCCAACACACAGCGCTAAGCCAACCAGGCCAAGACAAGCCGAGCCAAGCCAAGCCAAGCCAAGCCAGGCCAGGCCAGGCCAGGCCAGGCCAAAAAAAACCCTCCCCATTCCCTGTTCCCATATCTAAGTCAGGCATCTAGCATCTGTGCCTTGGGGCGTTCACATACAAACGGGCACAGACACAAACGCACGCGCGCTGGCGCACACTTCCGTCGCGTCGCTTCAAACCCCTCCCGCCTCCACGGACGGACACATAAAAACCACACGCTCTGTCCATCCTCATTGTTCTCCCTCCATCTCGGCGTCAGTGTGTGAAAACCATAGGGGGACGGCGGTATAAAAATAGACGGGACCTTTAAACGGCCACCAGAGAGAGTCTATCGGCTCCACGGAATATCAATCCCAATCGAATCCCCAGTGGGAGCTGGGAGCCGCACGAAGACTTCCAATAGGCTTCCCATGCATCCACCCGCTCAGCCAGCGATGCCAGGGAAGACGACGGAACGTATCAATGTCTGTGTGAGTGAGCGGTGTGTAACACCCTGCATGAATGGAGTAAGAGGGACAGCACTCTACACACCACGCAGTGGAACAGAATGGATGGACAGATAAGACCTCATGCGGTGCGCTACCCAGCTGTGATGAGCACACACACAGTTCATATGTTCACAGCCAAGCCTTTGAATGTAAAGGCTGCCCCCCGACAGCCCATAATACTCACGGTGACTTTGTGCTCTCCGGTGAGGTTGGGCCACTCGCACAGCAGCTGGCTCTCAGACAGGGTGAGGACGCAGGGTGTGTCCCCGATCAGCACAGTGTAGTTCAGCCGGGCGTTGCCGGGCACCGCGGGGATCAGGTTCTTACCCTGGACAGAGAGGGACACACACACACACACACACACACACACACACACACACACACACACACACACACACACACACACACACACACACACACACACACACACACACACACACACACACACACACACACACACACACACCATGTTAGGACAGGGCAAAGGAGATCGTATCAAACTAAACACACAGGGGAGTCCAGGATCATATTCATGTACTTCACCCGTCTGCTAATTCATGACTTTCTCTTTCACGCACACACACACACACACACACACACACACACACACACTTCTATCCATAGCAACCACAACCAATGTTGTAGACACAAACACATACGCTGGTGTGGACACACACACACACACACACACACACACACACACACACACACACACACACACACACCTAGGAGAGCTGTGGCGCTCATATATTCTATTAATAAGTGAATTAGTGACAGTTAACAGCCACCTAGGAGGGCACACACTAAGAACACTTCCAGAATCTCCAGATGACAGGCGTCCCAAATCCCCACCCCACCCCACCACCACCCAGGCAAAGGGAAGCCCCAGCACGCGGCAGACCCAACCAGAGGACCACCAAACGGGATTGAGGAACGAGTGGCGTTTAGTTCAGCCTGGAACCCGGATTTTACGCTGTCTCTGGTTGGCCGAGGGGGGACCAATTAGAGTGGTAAATAAAACCCTCCAAACAGCCCCCCCCTCCCCAACCCCCCTCCCCTTACCCACCAGGCTTCGTAGGGGGAGGAATTAATTGCTCGGAAAATCTGATGCACGTCTAATTTATCCGCAATTTTTTAATAGGATGCCACTTTTTTCCCTCCACTTCTTCATTGCTGTGATTTTCTCTCACCCCCGCCCCACTACACGGAGCAACGGAAGATAGGGCCAATCAAAGATTCCATTATCCAAATCTTTATTTAAGTTATGAGGCTCACAAAATCTGCATTCCCAAAGCTCCCCTTTTTGATTGGCTGTAAGGGGAAAAAAGGCTTTATTTTTCACCATGAAATGGCGTGATAATTCTTTCTCTCTCTCGAAAGGCTTTGAAGTTCAAGCAGAGAGGTGAAATGACAAAATAGCGTGTGCCGGAAGGGAAGAGGTTAGATATATATATGCATTTTTTTCTCTCTCTTCTAAAAAGCACTCTGGATTCAAAGGCTGAGGGGAAAAGGGGCTTGACGGTAGGGAGTAAACACGCGTCGGGGAACTTCCTTCAGAACTTCTTTCTGATGAGAGGCTACGCAGGTGGCACCTCTTTCTAAACACAGCTCCCTTTTCCCACCTCGTTCTGGGCCTGTTCCTGAAGCCACGCTTTCCTAGCCTCTCGCCAGTGGTAAGGGCGCTGGAAGAGAAGGGGGGGGGGGGGGGGCGAAAGCACAACTTTCTGGATGTGTCCAATCGGAAAATGTCGGTTATTCCATCGCTCCGTGGAAGGACGAGACGAGAAGTGAAACAAACAGCGGCAGCAGCAGTCTCAGTGATGGAACGCGCTGGAAGCCATCTCTATTCAATGTCACTGCCTGTGGTTTACGGGGAATCAGAGGCTGTACGGGAGAGCAGAGCAATTTTCTATGAAACAAGGCTACTATTAAGATCAAGATTTGAACATTCTACTGAGTTATAACAGACTTCCACCATTTTCCTTCAAACGGAGGACTATGATGAAAACAAAATTACCTCCATCTCCGCTGTGGGGCTGCGTCTCTTACCTTGAGTATGAGCGGGGAGCTGGGCTTGAGCTCCAGCACGCCGGTGGGGCTGAGTGGCTCGAACACGGGGTCCGGGTGGTAGCTGAAGGTGGCGTTGACCACCAGCGTGGAGCGCACATTGTCCATGACAAAGCCCACCTCATCGGGGGCGCTGCCCGCCTCGGAGAAGCCCTTCTCGGAGCCCGCCACCGAGGGCGCCAGGCACACCATCACCGTGTTGTTGAGCACAGTGCAGTTCTGGAGGGAGGGAGGGAGGGGGAGAAATAAACGACAGCGTAAGTGTTGCCATACATTTCCCACAGAAAGGGAGTATGCGCTTTCCATTTGATGGATCTCTTAATGTGTTTGTTCTGCTCCCTCTGATTATGTTCTGATTCCCTTCAATAGAAAAATCACTTCACCCTCTCAGTCATTAAGCCACTCCATAACGTGGCAGTGCCCCGCCTCCGTCGCCCGCTAATTCATCAACGGCGGGCTAATCGAGGAGAGTGCGCGAAGAGTTAACCGAGGCACGTCGCTCGTGTCAACCGCCATTGTGCGACGTGTGCGAGATTAACGGACTCCATAATGACATAATGAAGAAGGGAAGGTTTAATAACATCAGTAATCATGGCTGATATCATCTACCCTCATCTCTCCCGTGGGCGGGACAATCCACTCGCTCACCAATCAAACGAGAGGGAAACGCCGTCGCCACAGACGGAGGACAGCGGTGAAAGCTAACAACACAACAAGCTAGAGAGAACTGGCTGCTCTCCTGGCTGCCAGTAGCAGGCTAGCTAACACACGCTGGTTAATTAACTCGGTTTGAAACCAACCCAAATGAAGGGAAAGTAGAGTAATACAAAAATATGCTTAATGTGTTAGTGGAAAATGTTTTAAGGAGATATGGAAATGGTAGGGAACGTGTGTCCGGAGACAAAGGGAATGCTTTTCTCCAGGTAAAAGAGGACAGGCTTGGGGGATGGTGGACAGGAAGAAAGGGTAGACTAGCCCCGTGGTGCTAGGTGAAGAGGGGGATCTGCCAGCAAGGCTTTATTGCTGGTTGACATTTCAAAGGTTAAACTGCTGAAAGGAGATTGAACATCAAAAACACTCATAAATAGACCCAGGGCTGGCTGACCGTTGGGTCAGGTGTGTGTGGATCAGAGTGTGTGTGTGTCTGTGTGGATGTGTGTGTGCCTACCTGTCCGTCTTGTGTTAAGACATATCCATCTTACCATGTGTGCATGTGTGCGTGTGCGTGTATGTGTGTGTGTGTGTGTGTGTGTCAGATTCTATATCCTGAATTGTGCGGGGAAACTGAACGCTTCTATATTTCTCACTTGCCTTAGTTACAATCTATCTTCTTAAACATCAGGGTGAATACTGTTGGGATTAATACTTACGTTGACAGATTGTGCTCATCCATACTTGGCTCTCATCTTGGGTTCTCTTATGGTTGCCAGGTTGGTGCCAGTGATAGTCAATAGGGTTCCGCCACTACAAAACACAAAGCAAGACTGTTTCAGCCACGACCAAAATAGCCATGTTTTGATTAGATATTTCTATACCTGTATTAAGGCCTGTATAAAGTTTACATTCAAAATGTATATTAATGTCACAAATAACAACTACATATTACCAATTATATTTCAAGTCCTCAAATCCTCTAATATTCAATGCATCAAAATAAAAGCTTCCGTAAATCCTTTGGCAGGGGGTGGTAGCACATTAACTATTGAAAAGCAAAGGGACTGACCTAAAATAATCTCATGAGGAAACTATTGTGTCTCGCTCACTGACACTTTCCTGGGCCTTTTCATGGCGTCCATTTCAGGTCACCACAGAGAACACCGAACACGTTGCCCAGGGCTTCAGAGCTCAGTCAGTCTACAGAGCTTCAGGAGACGACTCAGAGATATATTGGAGCACCTCTAAAGATCACTTCTAAAGTGCAGCCTTCACTAAATAACTCATTTCATATTTCTGAAAGGCACACGGCGGCCTTTTCAGCTGCTAATTGCGTGTGTCATTCTGCAACGCTCTCCCCACATGGCCTTTCCTCTGGTGATGAATGGATACTGGCCACAGTCACGCTCCCCCCAAACAAGCTCTGGCCCCGCACACTGCCCTTCATGGACTGAACTTTCTCAGCCTGGGAGGGAGGAATCAGCATGGCAGGCCTCCCTGACGTGGCACACACAGGCTGCCTGCCGAGCTGGGAGGGGAAGGGACGGGCCTCTCTTTGAGACACAGCGGAAGCAACAATGTGTCACATTAGGGCCAAGACACAATGCATAAGAAGGTCATGCTGAACAGTCCGTTGGTAGCTGACACTAACGGCATCTATTTTCAGGCCAAAAAAATAAATAAACACAAGAGCAGCCCTCACATCTGTTGACATATCTTAAGCAGACGTTTTGTTTTTGTGTATGTGTGTGTGATTGAAGCAGACACTAAGGAAAACAGATGCACAAAACATGGCCGCCATCTCGTAGGCGCCAGTATCTACCCTCTCTAAGGAGTTGCCAGGGCCGGGGTGAAACTAGCCAAACCCAAGTCTATGGAGGAATTAGTGGTGACCAACAGTGTAGTGTGAAGTCAACAGAAACCTAGGCCAGCCATGGAAACACCCATACGTTCCGGGACCTGCCGCGCTTTGAACAGGGCCAGATGGAGCTGGTGTCTGGGGAGAGGAGGCTAGGCCAGCCCCAGGCTCCAGAGTTGACGGAGGCCTCGTTTTGACACTGAGGGGCGGGGGTGGAGCTGGCAGGCGGTGAGATGAATCCGATTGAACTGTGGCGAGGCGGAGGATGGGACAGGGGCTTGTGTGGCTTGTGGGGGAAGGCAGGCAGCTGCGATACCGTGTGGTGTGGGACCAGAGCAAAGACAAAGAGCTCTATCACTGCTCCTGATACTGGCCACCAAAAACACCACACTCTCTTCAAATAGATGTAGCGTTAGCGATCGTATGGGAGGATTGCTGTCGTAAACAGGCAACTGACTGGGACAGCACTGAGAAACAGGGAAAGCGTTTCTTTCTTATCGTGTCATATTGGGATTCCAGCTAGATGGTGTTGGTGTTTGGTAAAAGCTCTGGAGCGAGGGTCACTGCAGGGGACGTGGGGACAAGATTGCTTGGTGAACAGCCTCTAGACGGGCCCGGAGGGGCACTTCCTCTGGGTGGGGGGAGAACGGCCGCGCGGAGACAAGCCAGCGAGACCATTCCCCCCCGAGGCCAACGCTAACACTTTCATCTTTTCATTCCCCCCTTTTTCTATTCCTCCTCTTTTCCTCACTTCACACATCCTTTACCAAATGAGAGTTCTCGTTTGCCAACACCTCTGTCCGTGATAAGCGCCCTTTTGGTCCCCACAAAAGGACTCTTTTTCACCTCAGACCCTTGCAATGTTGTCAAGTGATTCGTTTCAGTTCCCTGGCGACCATTTTGTTTGGCGGGTAATGTTTTTTTTTCTGTATGTCCTGTGAGATATGTCTGCAAATCAGAATAATATTCCTCAACCCTTCTAACGATGTACATAAACCAACATTGAGAGTTTGTAACAACATAAATAAACTACATTAACACATGCCTTCAAATACATTTGCGGTAGGAGCAGGCGCAAAAGGATAAGTGGAAAGACATCATCTAAATATACACATTACTCAATATCAACAGAGGAGAACTTCCTTCAACAACAGTTGAGGCCCAGGAAGTAAACAAAGAAGTTTCGGGAATAGCGCTTGAGTAAATGAGATAGCGTTAAGGAGCCCCAACTGTGTGTGTGTGTGTGTGTGTGTGTGTGTGTGTGTGTGTGTGTGTGTGTAACTAGTTGATGTTTAGAGTTGAGAAACGACGGGAGTTTCTAGGTCAGCGTAGCGAATCCATTAGCAACTGAAGCTACTTCCTGCGTGCTACAAACAGATTGTGTTTGCTGAGAGAAAATATTCCTGCGGCAAGACTCGAGCTCGTCTGTTGTCTCATTTCAATAAGTCTGACAATATTTACATTCACATTTACATTCGCTTCTCCACTGCTCACACACTACCACATTACGGCTGCAGTGAGTCTTTAACTTCATGCTTCCCTTCCTCAAAGACAAACTATTCCTGTTTACGCCTGAAATACAGTACACAGTAGCATCACAGCTGGCATGCAGGGCCTTTCTCCGCTAACAAACGGTTTCTATGCTAAGCTCCCAGGCTAAATCCTATGCAGTCAATATGTGTTTAATACATTTCCTTTAAATATTACATTTTAACTGTACGTGACCCTAAAAACACAAAAGCTGGCAAAGGCACATCGAGAGCATTGGGATTCGTATTTAATGATTGGATTACCCCAATATGATGGGAATGTTCTTTGTGCAAACATCATATGGAATACCACATGAAACACCCCCCGCGTTAACAACAACAACAGAGAGATGTGAGGCTGAACATGTTGCAAACAGCATACTTGTAAATATGGTTCCCAAGATGGCTGACCCATACAACCTGACCTCTTTCCGTTGGCATTATTTAAAAAAGCCTCCATAAACCAACAGAAGGACACAAGGGGCATGTCAAATTGCCACCTGAGACAGCAGAATGGAAGAGTACCGCTCTCGGTAATTCAGTGGTTAACACTGGATCTACCTTGACTCGGTTGTGTCAGGGTCTAGGACCTATTCGGACAACATGACGCTACGACCTTCCTGGTGACGTTCCCGTGACCCCTGGAGGCTTCCGGAGGGCGACATTACCTAGCGATGCTCCAGTCAGGCTCGATCTTGAGGATGGTGGGGTCGTCGGTGTAATTGAACTTGACCTTGGGGTCCCTGAGCTCGTCGGCGTTGCTGTCCACCATGACGGGTGTGTGGCCGGGGCTCAGGCCAGCGGGGGTCACACACACTATCTCCTTGGCAGACCGCCTGGGGGCACAGGGTTTACACATTAAGGCATGGGAACGTGTGGCAGGAAAAGACGTTCAGTAGATGAACATCAAACTCGATGAACAAAGACTGACCAGTCAAGTTTACACACGTGTCAAAAATGAGCCATGTATGCCAGTGTGATTTAAAAAAAATAAACACCTATTCAGTTAAAATAGCAGTGCTTTCAAACTCACAATAATACATTTGTTATTTAAAATATGTTTATTGTCACCTTGTAACACATAATACAGAAAGCCTTCTGCTAGCTTCGTAGTGATGTTATTTTTCTTCTAATTTCTTTGTATTTTGTTTATTTCAGCTTTATATTAGCTTTATTTTATATCTTTATCTAATGATGATTGTAGCTATTTGTCTTTATAACGGTAGCGCACTACAAATACAATATATTGAATTAAAAAGCAAAAGCGAGAAAGACAAGCGAGGGCGTGAGCGCGAGAGAGAGGGAGAGAGAAAAGCGAGAGAGAAAAGAAGAGACAAACTTCTTTCAGACTGTTCCCTCCGATTCCATCAGCCTGTATCACATACACCTTCATACTCTTTAAATACTCTGCTAACTCTAACCCTAACCATCCATCGCTTCTTCCTACTCCCTCGATATCCTCCGTCTCTGCTGCCCTGGTGGAGGTTTTGGAGCGGCTCAGAACGACACCCATCCCTCGTGGTTTTTAGGAGCGTTTTGTTTGGCTGTCCACGGTTGAGTCTACTGTATTTCATGTGTGTCTTTGTGTAAGGCCAGCCGGTATTAAAAACACATCGTAGGTGCATCCCAACACACATGGCCCTCCGTGGCGTGGACGGGCTTGGTGTTGTCCTGTCACAGCAGGGCCATCATGGAGTCAGCGTGCTGTGGATCAGAGTCCTATCTCATCCCCAACTCCACCTTCCATTATGTGCTGTGAAAGTAGACTCTCCGTGTGACGGAGGGGCGCGGGAACCCAAAAACTCATTTGAGCGCGACACCGGCAGCTAAGGAGGAACTAAGTGGAATAGAAAATAAGCCGGGGTGGCGTTTTTCGGCGAGCGCATCTAGCGCCCGGCGAATCCTGAGAGGCAATTTAGACTCGCAGCCATCTTCCAGTTTCAGCTGAAAGGTGCATGGACGGAGAGAGGAGAGAGAGAGAGAGAGAGAGAGAGAGAGGGAGGGAGAAAAAAGCCTTTTCACATTCAGCTGGCGGCAGGTTTCCATGGCGACTACTTTCGCAACCAATGCCGACGAAAGCCTGCTGTGCGGCGGCACATATTTTCACATGGTTGTTGTTACCAAGCACCAGCGTGTAAAAAGGATGCGAAAGGGGGAAATGGAGAGGAATAATGAAGAATGAGTGGTTGAGGGAGAATGGAGATAAGGTGCTGATTAGCTGAGGGCGAATGGCTTTTTGATGAAGGCCGATTCCCCGCTGAGTGTAAAGGCATGAGGCGGTGCAAAAAGATGGACTTCTCAAGTCCCAAGAGCAAGACGTGACCGTGTATTTGAGTAGGAACGGATGGCCCAAAAAGTCACTCAAGTTTTCCCTCGCAGGGGGCTGGGGGGGGGGGTATTAGTCGTCCAGGTGGGCTTTCTATCCCCCATCCTACGCATATGAAAACGATAGATCCGAGCCTTTTCAAAACATCCATTGTTATGGAGATCAGAAGGGAGCGCTGAGGCCTAGGCTCCAGAAGCCACTTTAAAGTGGAGCTTTCTGACGGGCTTGACGAGATCAAAGCCTCGCAGAGCGGCAGTAACAGGTGGCGCCACCGTGCCCACACGAGTCTGAGTGTAAAAGGTAAACACGTCCACGGGGGCGGTTCTCTTTCAGGAGACTGTTGCTCATGGTCTTGCCCCAGAGGTGTTGGGTGACGGTTGTTAGGCAGAGTTATCCCTGATAACACCAGCGGGGAGAGGGCGCATCTCTGGCCCCGCCTTAAAAAAGCAGTGGAGACAGACAGCGACCGAGGCAGAGACAGTGGCCTTTCGGGAACATTTCAGGTCTCATGTCCTCAGGCAGAATTCACTACCCGAACGATGTTTCCTTTACAAGCTCTTTGGTACTCTAACTCCTTGTCATGTGCCATTATTACTTATTTCTCTCCAAGGGTCGGGCCAAATTAGTTATCATCACGGCAACAGTAAACACAGGTCATTTCCTCGACGTGTGGAGAAAATGACAGGACATCTGCTCCCATAATTAATGTTATAATCACAACCTGTAGGAACTCGAATCTGAGTAAGGGACTTCTGCAACTAGCCTCTAGAGAGAGCCATGACAAACTAAAAGATGGTAGAGTGCCCGAGAAGTTTGAAACGACAGGAACTACAAAAACATACACTCTGAAAATAACACAAAAACCGCAAACAACAGACATCCAGAGCACCACTGATGAGAAAAACAACGGTCTCTAAGCTGCTCATTGGCGGGAGGTCTCACCGTTCAAAGCTACAGGGGTGCAGGCCAATCTTGACGGCCACTGCACTGCCGGCGTTGAGGTGACTCCCTCGATGGTGATGCGGGTCCCCCCCCGACACTGGCCCGCTGGACGCTGGACACGGGTGAAGTAGGGCGACTGGAGGGGAGCCAAGATGGAGGACATGAGGACAGGTCCACGGGGCAAAGAACTGACATTCTTAGCTTTGAAATGAGTCCAGTGTCTAACTATCACTGGAAAGGCTCGAAGAGGTTAACCAGCATAGTGTAAATTAGAAAAACACACACACGCACGCTCGCACACGTACCACAAAGGTGAAGGCCTTGGGGCCATGGCTTTATAGTCCGTATGCGTGCAGTCCCTCACACACACTTCAACGTGTGCCTCCTGGACTCTGTATCCCGTTGCGTCGTTCCGCCGACACACAATCCTGAGAGAGAGAGAGAGAGAGAGAGAGAGAGAGAGAGAGAGAGAAATCCCGTTAAACAGGTCCATAACATCTCCATCAAGAAAATGTGGCTCCTCGCTCCTACGAATGTGAAGTGGACAGAGTTTTTATTTTCTGTCAGCCCATCTAACACAGCACACAGGCCAAGGGCAGAGCCGCCATAACCATTCCCCTTGCCCTGGAGTCCAAACCAATGGCCATAAAACGCCTAGTCATAACCTCAGCCAGACACGCATCCCACATTTCTGACAGCTTCCCACTTTACATGGAGTGTTGGGAGTGTGAGGCTCCACGGCATGTGTGTGTGTGTGTGTGTGTGTGTGTGTGTGTGGGGAGAGAGAGAGTGTATCAGAAGGTATTATAAAACCATAAGCCTTGGGCGGCAGGCAGTCCAAATGAAAATCATTCTGACAAATGGTCGAGGAAGAAGAGGAGTGTCGGAGCGAAGGCTGCTGCAGCCCCCAGGGGAGCAAACCTCACACACATCCATGTAAAGGGATGGACGGACACACACACACACCAAGCCAGCCCATGTTTCA